>JAPKLX010000616.1:0-74434 GCA_026898415.1 Leonotis leonurus | reverse complement strand
TCCATGCACTTGATAAAACTGATTGTTGTTATGTGTTATACGGTTCAGAAAGGGCAGCCCTTACCCCTTAATATAGATGTCTTCTCTTGCTTAGGTTAGTAACTTCTATATATATAATGTTTTGTTACTCTCTATCCTAATCTATCTAATCATCTCTGCAGGTAAAAAAAAGCAGGGTAAGGATGTTTCTTCTTAAATCCAGCAGTAGGGTTAAGTGTTGGGACTTGTTATTCAATCACTTCTTTACTCTCCAACCATGCTGCAACATGCTTCTCTTCTTACTTTCCTGCCTTTAACTTTCACTTGGTGTATAGGCTTTTAGGAAATATCTTTCCTATGTTGTAATAATATCAGCATACTTCTTACATATATAGAAGGTTTTCCTTCTTTCCTTTTATTGTATACTGCCGTGCAGTTTGTATATTACTAGTTTAGCTTTTTAGTTGTTTTGTTTAATGACATGTATTATAGAGTTTGGTGTTGGCATGCTATGTACCAACACATATATATATATAAGATATGATTTCTACTCAAGTGTTTCAACTTATTAGCTTTCCTTCCTTACTTTACTAAATATGCATGTGCTACATACTTGAGTGTAATCTTTCCTTCTTTCCAATCCCAATAACTTGCAGGTCTTAACATATATATCTATACCATGCGTGTGGTTCTATTATTGCTTATGATAATTCACACAACATATGTATATCAAGCGTATGTTATATATATATATATATATATATATACCTAGATAAAATTTATACCACATTATTTTGTTGTGTATGCAACCTATGCATACCATTAAAATTTCCAAGATACATACATATAACATATCCCTACACTTATATATTTCCAAAGTATATACATATCCTTATATCAATATCTATCGAGATATTAATCAAAATCGATAAATACTTATCATCTTAAACCAAAATTCTTCTTCAACTATATTAAACTCACATTAATTAACTAAAATGTTCAGTATATAAATAACAAGCGTGTTCGAATATCGTTTATTCGGTAATTATAAAGACGGGGCATTACAATTTAACATTGTAGGAGTTAATATTATCAATATGCTATTAAATTTTCTATTCCTAGATAGAACTTTAGTAACCATAATATATTTGGTACTAAATAGTTCTAACGAAAAGGGCGGCCATTACAAGATGATGTGACTTTTTGGTAGAGAGAATAGGGATAGTGTGTAAAGACAAAGAGTCTTTTGGGCGGCAAATGATTAAACTCAAGGAGTAATCTCAACCGTTAAATGATTTTACTTTTTGTCCTTCCATCTCATCCGTTCATAATGTGCCTATATATACTTATGTGTTTGACTGTCTTCTTCCATACGCTTTCAAAACCTCTTCAAATCCCATAAATTGTCATTTTCACTCTCAAGCTTTTCTACAAACTCAATGCTTCAACTCACATATTTTTACAACTCTTTCACAAAATCAAAACACCACAAAATGTCTGACTCTGCATCTTCGTCTTCATTGTCCCACGCATCTCCAATTCCATTGAATAAGATACTTCATACAATCGAGGCCAAGCTTTCGCTTGAGTCTCTTGCAGTGTACAACCATCATGAGTTCCGTACCCTTGATGTGTTGTTTGAAAAGATACAGGCTTGCAAAGGTTTGTTTTTTTTTATGTTTTAGAATCATGCTCTAGGGTTTCATATTTTACTGTGTTCTTGATAATAGCATGATGAACTCTATGAACTACAAAAATGTCTGTAATCATGTTTGATGACTTGTTTTTCTGATGTGATTAACCACGTTTCTGTCTAAAATTAACTCTTAAATTATACAGGAAAATAGTTAGTCGTGATAATTTATTCATAAATGGTACCTAAACTACCTTAATCATGTTTAATTCTTTGTTTAAAATAATGTGTGTATGCTCACTACTTCTATTCCATGATTATGCAATATTGCAAAATCTGTGACCACCTATTGACCTACAGATCGTATACATCGATCTGCTCTGGTACACATAGTCAGTACTTAAAAATATATTGTGTTGTGGGTAGGATTTCACAAGATTATAACAGCTATCCTAGACTTCTATCTTCCACGACAGGTCGCTCTATTTTACTGCTCATGGATGAATGATGAGCGTGATGAGTATTCTGTACAGATACATGTCCATAAGAACAAGGAAGATCATCTTCGCATCACAGTGATCGAGATGATACGACAAGTCTACGACCTGGAAGATGAAGGAGAAATGGTACTTGATGATGTCACAAATGATCAAATGCAGAAGGCATTGAACATCATTGTGGTCCAACCATTCACTTGGACAAATAAGGCATTCAACAGGGGGCTGATGTTGCCTATTTACCGTCTGCTGTTAGATTATGTCCAAAAGATTTTTCTTAGGCATGGAAGGAAATATGACTCAATCACGCCAATAAAGATGAAAGTGATCACTGCAGTGCTACTCAACTTGGATGTCAATTGGGCTAGATCGCTGCTAAAAGTAATAGTTGATGAAGTCCATCAGATCGATATGCTACAAAATTCTGATGACAACTGCACATGGATCAATATCAAGCGCTCTCTTCGCCTATCCACCAAAATCAATACAATCATAGGAGGATTTTTCAACAAAGACAAATGGAACAAGGGAGTCCAGTTTGATGAAGAATGGATTCTACCTAAGAATCGACATCAGATCGAGATGGCTATTGGCACAACATCTCAAAGCTTTTTGAAGGTCACAGATGAGAAAATCAAAAACGCACTGCTAGTGATTGGAAAGTCAAACCCAGAGGGGGTAATTCCAAAGAAGAAGTCAATTGTTGTTGAAGCAGCTGCTGCTCAAGCAGGGGATGAGTGAGCTGCTAAGAGGAAACCTACTAGTGATCCCAAACCAGTTGTTGCTGCTAAGAGAACAAATAAAGCAACCAAGGAACCATCTCATGTGGTTGAAAACCAAAAGAAGAAGGCACCTAATAAATCCCCAAAGAAGAAACTTGAAAGAAATCTGCTTGATGACTTGGAAGAAACAATCATCAGTGATGCAAAACTCATTACTACCATTCCACCTCAACAGCTACCTGCTTAGGAGACGGATACCAGAGAAGCTGGAGATGAGGAAATATTGGAGGAAGATGTGGAAGTCAATCCACAAGAACATGCCACAGATGACATAGATGCACGGCTGCGAGGAGCTCAACTCATATTCCAATAAATCAAGACAAGGCTGCAAAGATAGTTCTTAAGCTCATGCTAGAGATCGAGCTAACTCATATAGTGTTGGACATGGCTAATAGGTTTCAAACCTATTTGGAAATATGAGACAGCCTGTTCTACATTCTCGAGGCCGTACTTCAACTATTCTCTATCAATGATCTGAAGGTAGAAGAGAACCAGTTGCACACATACTTCGGATTTTTAGACATTCTAGATGCTTGTCAATACTTCTGTACTTATGTGCTTACAAAGATTTGTTGGGAACCCTCACAAAATTTCATTTTGATGATGTTCTTTCGAAACACACTTAGATTTATTTTATGTCTCGCTTGCTAGACCCAGCCTGCTCAAATGTAACAGGGAGATCACTCTGTTAGAAGTGAACCTGATAGGGAGCAAGCCTATTTTCTTTAGACCAGGTTAGCTAATGACTACAATGTAAAAGACTCAAACACTTTAAGTATTATGTCCTATAGAAAGTCATCTGGTTAGATAGTCCTCTGGAATTCGAAGCAGACCAGCTCACCTGAAGCATGCAGACAACCTGATGAAGGTCACTCAACCTAGACCAAACCTGCTTCTACCCCGCTGTTGTTGTCAACTTTTGGAGCATCTTTGGACCAGACCACCTCGCTGATAGTGGACCTGACCTGTTTGACCAGATATACAATGAGTCATCTGATGTTCTACCTAATCATCTGATATTTTCTCTAAAGTCATTTGGGTATACAATGCGTCACTCGATGTACTTAGAGAGAATTTCATCCTTTTGCCACGTCATCTGATCTCTCAAGAAGGAAAGATAATCAACCAGAGATCAAAGAAGGGAAGGTGAATCAATCGAAGCTAGAAGAAGAAAAGAAATCAATCAACTATCTGCTTTCAATAATCAAGGAGATTCAGTCAACCTTCCCTGCAAGGCAAGAGGATCAAATCAGGGATTCATATCTTTGATTGGCCATGAGCATTCAATGCACGCCAATCAACCCCAACGGTTAGAATTTGAATTATGCACCTATAAAAGCTTCGAACAATATCTGGAAGAAATACAAGATCTTACGCGCAAATTTACAAGCTGAAACTCTGCTCAAAAATCTACTCTACCATTGAAGCATTCAACGAGAAAATTTCACAATCCAGATATTTTTCAAGTCGTTCGTGATCGAAATTACACCAACCTCGATTCAAGTCTGTCTTATCGAGAAGGAGAGGGATATCTTCGCTAGCTAGTGGTTTTCTTGTGGATTAATGTGAAGGTATTTTGTAGTAGATTTATTTGCAAGTTCTAAGGGACACGACCCTATTCATGCATAAGTGTCATTCTAGTTTTGACTGGAACTTGTGGCTCATTCTCAGTGAGTATAAAGAAGAGAGTATCCTAGTAGTGGATATTCAATCTAGTTTGATTAGACCGTGGACGTATGGGGTTTCCCGAACCACTTAAAAACAATTATGTTCTTTACTTTACGCATTTATTTTCAATTTTTTATTCATTAACCCTACACTCGCATTCAAACTTGCATTGATTTAATCAATCTTTAATATATTTGGCTAAGTATTTATAAAGGTTTTCTAATAAAGAGCAACAGATTAAATCCATCATATTCCACACACTATACTTTGATAGATAACAAGATCACTCTTGCTATCTTCATTGTGTAACTCACGAGAGAGTCATTATCTGGACAGATCATTTATCAATTTGGTAGTGAACCTGGTTTGTCAAACTTAGCAATCTCCTTTCGAGAAAGCTTAAACTCTCTAGGTAATTTGTCAAGTAGACTGAAAAGTTTGTATTTGGTGTATTCTCCCCCCCCCCAATACACCAAAACTTGCTCTTTTCGGGACCGACACTTTCGTATTTATGTGGTTACAAAGATGAAAGAAGAAGCTAGCGAGCTGCAAATCGATCTCGCTCCCTTCTCTACAAATGATCAAGATATGTATGATCTTGTTGTTGACCTGCAATCTGGTGACTTTGATGAACCAATAGTGGAGAAGAAGGAACCATCTGTCGCTCAGGCATCCACTTCCAAACCATCTACTGATATTGCAATTCTAGAACCATCAGTTGTTGAAGAAACTATCAATCCAGTTTTTGAAACCATACATGCCGAACCACCTGTCACTGATGACAAGGTTGAAACATCTGCTGAAGAAACACATGAGGAAGAGCACCATGATGTTGAAATGACCCAATTCTCATCTTTACCATCTGTTCAAAAGGAGGAACCAATTGCCAAGAAGGATATTTGTTGGTCCCGAAAGAGCTAGATTGGTGTATGGGGGGGGGAATACACCAATTCAAACTTTTTAGGTTTCTTGTTCAAAGTTTAAGTATAAGGGTTAAGCACACTTAATAACTTAAGATAGCTTGAAGTAGTAAGGTCAATCTTCTTATTAGGAAGATTAAGTCTTACTCAAATAATACCTTATAAGTGAATAACAATAATCAAGAGACACAAACACAGATTTATACTTGATTAAAGTTGTGTGCGGAAGTTGGTGGTTAATGCTCTTTTTAAGATGAAAACGTTTTCTTTCTTGAAATAGTTAACAACCCAGATTTTTATATGTATGAGTATGAAGAAGATGATGGAGAAGAAAAACAGAAAGTAAAGAACACAAGAGTTAACGTGGTTCGGGATAAACTTCCCTACGTCCACGGCTCGATCAAAACTAGATCGAAATCAACTAAAGTCTCCTTTCTTTTTACTCGTTGAGTACGAGCCACCAGCTTTATCAAAACTAGATAAATACTTGTGATTACACTTCTTCTTCCTAAGATTGAAAACTACAATCTAGGAATATAACTGGATCAAAACTAGATCCTAACTTTGGGTTTTGAAACAAACAACTTTCCAGAAAATAATAACTTCAAGAACTGTAGACACTCAAGAGAATTCTTGATTTTGAAGGAGTGCTTTGAACGTTGATAGCTTGAAGTATTTTGAGCAGAGTAAGGCAATTTTCGCTTGAATTCTCGTACTCATTTCTGGAGATGAAGGTGGTATTTATAGCTTCAATGAAGAAACTATCCGTTGGAGAAGAAGAGGTCCTTCTTCATTGCATTAATGACTGCATTAAATGCATGGCAGTGTTGTTAGAGCACGCGCTGTCAAAGTGAGAGTGGTTACCACCTTTCATGGGATTTCCCAATGTATTGCCATACTGGGAATGATTCACCGTACTGAAATTTTGATATTCTTGTACTTCATTCCTTAAAGCATGCTGTTGATGTGACAATACAAGGAGTGGTTGACTTGTGACAAATTTAGGTATGTCGGCAGTCCACCGTAGTTACCGTGAGGAGCAGCTTGATTTTAATGTCATAGCAGCTCGCTGACTTTTGTGTTGGAGCTTCATCTCATTCTTCTTTGACTTGAAGCAACCAGATTGTTTTCTCGAATCAGACGATCTGCTATATTAATGTTGAGATGATAAGATCGTTTTTGGACATAAAACGATCTGTTGTAGAATAGACCAGTGGGTTTTACTTCTTTTGAAACGCGCTGCTTCATCCACTTGTAATGTCTTGATAACGATCTTGTTGTGGAAATATAGCAGCGGGCTGTTCCTCTAGAAATGTCTTGAGAACGATCTTGTTGAGAAAATAAACCAGCGGGCTGTTCCTTCTTTAACAACGAGCTGCCAAATGACTTGTAGAATATACCAAGTATATTTTGAACCAATTGAAAACTCAAACTCTAAACAAGAGAATCAGATCGTTATAAGTAGACTTGAAACTTCAATCTACTTTTACAATTGTGATCTGCTTAAAACATAATCTAGAAATGAAACTAAGGCAAGCAAGTTGGTATGACAGCTCGCTGTAATTTATGAGAAGCAGATCGTTAATTACTTTGAAAACGATCTGCTCTCTGTTTAACGAGCTGTCTTACATGAGGGAGTAAACACTTGCAATAATAACTATCATTGTGTCCAGGATATCAAACACAAGAATAAGACAGATCGTTATTTACTTTTAATAAAACGATCTGCTTCTTTTACACTTAAGATAATCCTTAATAGATGACAATGACAATTAGGTTTCCAAAACAACAAAGTGTAGTTTCGAGTAGCATCATCAAAACCAATATAAATTTCTGGGGTTCCCAAAAATATTGTTATAGTTGAAACTCCGTTATTAGAGAAACTAGCTCACTCATCTCACATCATCACAGGCCCATTAGTTGATGCAGAACCCACAGGAGAGATTTACACCACTGTCACAGCTCCTGAGGATTACAAACATCTCCCTTAACGAGCTGATTGCCTCCCTCCCAGGGCCTATGACAAATGAGCAGATAACTCAATTCATCTCAATTAGAATAAATGACAGGAGTGCAGCCTTAGTCAATTTTTTCTTTAAAGCAGCAGACAAAACTCTTCAACAGGTGCAAGAAAATTTCAAGAAAGCCCACAACAGCCTGGTTGAAGAGTTGCACAAAGACTTGGACGGAGACAGAGATGTTTCTGAAAAATACAAGGAATCCACCAATGTTCGCCTCAACCTGTACAAAGCCGAGGTTGATAAGTGTGAGGAGAAATACAAGGAGGCTGGCGCAAAAATGGTCATTGAAGTGAAGAAAGCAGTGGAGCAACAATATCATGATATGGAGAAGAACACCATACCAGCTGTTGTGAAGAAAGAGGTACCTACTGTACTCAAAGATATTTTGTCCAAAGCCTTGAAGGATGCCGATGTAATTACAGGCGATGAAATATTTACAATCAATAAAAACATCACAGAAATGAAAGCCACTGACGACGATCTGCTGGTAAAGCTCTCAACCTACAACAAAGGCAACGAGAAGCAGTTCAAAGACATCATCGGCGACATTTCAACGATTCTTCAATTCAAAGAGGATGCTGAAACCAAGATCAAAGATTTACAAGAGGAGATAGCTCCCCTCCGACTTATTATCTCTAAATAATTTGTTGATAATGTCAAAAAGGGGGAAGACAAAGGAGCAAGACAGCCAGTTGCTCAGAAAAACTCAGCAACAAAGAAGAAACCTGCTGCTATCAAGAAGAAGCTAACTGCCAAGAAACTAGCTGAAGCAAGGAAGTTAGAAGAGGAGAATGTTGCTAAGAAGGCTGCAGAGAAGAAAGGAAAGAAAATATACATGGAAAAAGATGAGGAGGAAGAAATGTTTCTGGCAGGCTATAAGGAGAATGAAATAATGAATCCAAAATTCAAGAAGTCGTGGAGAGCGGAGAAGGAAAGGGAAAAGAAGATGGCTGAAAAGTTAAAGGAGGACAGCTCGACTCCAGAGGAAGATATGTATGAACCAACAAATTCTATGTTCAAATTCTTCGAAAAATTTCAACTCACCGAGCCACAGAATCTAATGTGGCTCCACAAAAAGAAAGCAGCAGAATGAAATCGAATTGTCAAAGGATTTGTCATGGAACACTACTACCTGCTAGAACCACAATATCAAGGCGGTTCAGTAGACGAGATGTTTAGGGAGTACCTATGTCGACACAAGAATCAAAATGTCGTGGAGTACCTATTCCGACAATCTGCTCCAAAGAAAACAACAATGGTGCCGCCTCGAATTCTAGGAACAATAGAAATTGATCACACGTCAATTCTCAATGTGATCAATCAATCTGCTCAGCACATGGAATATCCCATTGATTTGGAGAACAAATATTACAGTAGAATCTTTAATGCGATTTACGCTTGCTACAACATGCCCTCGGAGCTAAGGAAGAGAGAGCATGTCAAAAGGAGAAGGGCACAGCTAGTTGAACGCCAACGTCAACAATCTCAAGAGAAGGATCAACAACAACCACCTCCTCAATAAAGAAAATTTTCAATTTCAAACTTTATTTGTTATCTCATTTGACAGTTAGTTGTTTGTTACAATTTTGTCCATCTGTAACACCTAAATCATATCTATGAAAGTTTGAAAATTACTTTTTCTAAAAACAACCTAATGACAATATCTCTTTGTCCAGGCAATGTTTTTATGCTTGTTATTTAATGCTTCAAATTGTTCTGCATATTAACTGCTTGCTTTACCATCTGTTGTTTCAACTCTTAGGAAATTTTTGTAAAAGTGTAGTTTCGACATCATCAAAGAGGGGGAAATTGTTGGAAACCCCACGAATTGATTTATGTTTTGATGATGATTCTCAAAACAACACTTGGTCAATATGAGTTCTTTAAAATCAAGTAATCAATATCATCTTTTAAAGAACAACTCACTTATAAAAGGAGCATGTCGTTAGCTATACGATCTGTATTATTCTTATGAGCCTTCTTGGACATATTGATTATTAATATGATGAGTATAAGTTTATTTTAACAGTTAGCTAAAATGTAAAGGAACAGATCGATGTTAAACGATCTGTCCCTATTTAGCAACTAGATATACTTCCTTGTTAGACTACATATCGTGGTTTCGACTTTATATTTTTCATAGTATAGACTTTATTAGATCGATGTTGTAAAAAGAAAGTTTGTAGTTTCAAACTTACTTTTAGGAACGATCTGTTTATCTAGTTCATAAAGAACAGTTAGATAGTTGTAAAAGAACAAGTGGATTGAAAAACCACATGTCCTATAGAACAAGTTGTTCTTTAATATATGATCAATGAAGATTTGTCATCTCAAGTAAACGATCGTTTATCTCACTACGTACAACCCGCTGTCTCAACAGCAGATCTTCATGAAAAATGATTTGTCCCAATATTATCTCGTTGTACAACTCAGTATGGGCTCAGGAATCAAGAAGAATAATTAAAGTATTAATTTGGTCACAGAAAAATTAATACTTGATTGGACAGCTCGAAAGACAGATCGTTGGAAACAATCTGTTAGCTTGAGACAAGCTAGTTGTTCCATAACATAACTATGGTAGGCTGCCGACATACCTAAACTTGTCATAAGTCAATCACTCAGTGTGTTGTCACATCAAAAAGGATATTTTAAGAAATGAAGTACAAGAATATCAAAGTAGATGTACGGTGAATCATTCCATGTATGGCAAAGCACTGGGGAATCGCGTGAAAGGTGGAAAAAAGACGCATTACAGGCGGCGCTTGTAACATCAACAATGCTATGCATTTAATGCTGTCATTAATGCGAGGAAGAAGGACTCTTCTCTCTCTAACGGATAGTTCCAGCAATGGTATTATATATACCACCTTCACTTCCATAAATAATAATGAGAATTCATACGATTTCATTGCTATTAATCTACTCAAAATCCTTCAATCTTCCAACGTTCAAAAACACTCCAACCAGCCCAAAATTCTTTGAGTGTTTTACAATAGCTTGAAGCTTTTTGTTTCTGGAAAACTTACTTTCAAAACCAAAGTTTATGATTTAGTTTAGATCTAAGTTAAGATATTTCATAGGTTGTAGTTATGAATCTTCGAAAGAAGAAGTGTAATCACAAGATAATATTTAGTCTTGATATTTTCTTAAAAACCATACTCTTGCACACAACTCGGTTTGAGTTTAACTTGCTTAAGTTACTCTTAATCTTTGTTATTCACATTTCAAGGCCTTTTTTGTGTAAGTTTAGTTATTTGTGAAAGAATAACTCAACCTACTACTCAAGTTATCTTAAAGTTATTAAGTGTGCTTAAGCATTGATTATCAAACTTAAATAAGAAAACCCTAAAAGTTCGAATTGGTGTATTCACCCCCCCCCCCCCCCCCCCCTACATCAATCTTGCTCTTTTGGGACCAATATCACATAAACTTGTTCTACATATAAATTAAGATGGAAATATGTCGTGTATTGAATATGACCAACGTCGATAATGTGTTCTGTGGGGGTGAGGGGACGCCAAGGAGAGGAGAGGGCGAGGTGGGCGATGGCTTTGATTGATCTGCTAATAATTGATATCTGAAAGATTAGGGCCGAAGGACGAAGGAGGAAACAAAATTAGAAATTTAGGAATGACATGTAATTAAATAAAATTAATTATAATTTATTAAAATTTTGGATTTTTGGTTATTACCTAATCGTCTGATCGAGTTTCGAGTCATACCCGAACTCTAAATTTCAAAATTATGCAGACTCGATCCTGTCCTGAATACCCAAAATTTGGGTTTCTGGGAAGAACCCAATCGGGTATCGGGTATTACACAAAAAACCCAAACCCAAAATTCGAATAGACACCCCTTGGTGCAGTATCCTAGAAATCGGGAAGACAGATGTGCATTGTAAGTTTTGCAACGGAATATGAGTTTATAGATTTGGAGCTAGTGAGTCACGAAGCAGAATATCTTCAAAAAATTTTGGTCAATGTGCCCATGGGTAAGAGGTCTTTAACACCAATTTCTTTACATTGTGACTCACAAATTGTCATTTCTATTGCTAAAGACAATGTCTACAATGGGAAGAGGAGACATATCCGATTGATACATGCAGTGGTCAGGAAAAAGTTGGGTAGCAGGGTGATCTCTATCGACCTTTTGAAGTCAGAGAAAAATTTGGCAGACTCGTTCACTAAAGCTCTCATCAAGAGACAAGATGATAAGCTATCTTCCGGTATTGGAATGAAATCATTTAAATTAAGGGGTTGATTAGGTGGATACCTAATGGTCAAACGAAATCATGTAAACTTTTTTTGTTTATTTGATATGTTTGCATTTAATTGAGTTAATGCATGTGGATAGATCAAGCTTGCGGGCGTAGTGATTTTCTATTGTGGAAATTTTGAATGTGGAGGTTTCATGGTTTGATGAGGCAATTTCACTGTGGTGATTTATATGATCGTATTGTATCTACGATGGTTGAGCATGTAGGCTCTTAATGGTTTTTTGCGATTGTATTTTATGTGACATTTTTTGTATGTCATATGCGTATGATATATTTAGTGTCTTAACGAATTTACTATCATAGAACCACCTAGTGTGTGTGACGGGTGACTCTCTTTCATGAAGTTGTGATTTCTAGAACACAAATGATGATTGAGCCAAATTTATTTATCGTAAAGATTAGTTTTCACAAGAATGATGCGTCTTGTGGGGGTCAATGTATGAACTCTTAAAGTTCAAGTAGGAACACACTTTTTGAGTATTGTATGTTCCCTACATCACTAATGTGCAAGTTCAAAGTTTTTGACTACTTGTATTTATGCGTTAACATTCTTCTAGTTTTCATTTATTTGTTATGTTTTCCATTTGTGATAGATTGTTGGAAAATAGAAAGCATAAAACTCATGTTTCTTGGTTCGATTTTGTGGATGGGACAAAGGTGAAGTCAGCGGTCTCTATAGGGTGAAAGACTGTTGATCTTATATCTCAGCACTTTTCGAATTTTGGCAATTAGCGGTCACTGACTACTCAGTGACCGTTGCACTGCACATGGTGAAGAGGACAAAGGGGTATAGTCAGCGACCGCTGACTGCTCATCGACCGTTAACACTGTCGCATAAGTGTTTTTGACCAAGTCATTCTCTCATATTTTCTTGAAAATTCGGTTTTGAATGTGTTTTCACTCCTTTATTATATAAACACACTCATTTGTTCTCTTAAGATACACAGATAACACTCCAAACTTCTATAAACCCTAGATTATTTATTTCCTTCCTTTTCCTACAGCAATTTATCTCCTTATATATCTAATTAATCTTCTCTACATTCTGGATTTAGTCTCCATTCCAAAATTCGCGAGGGCACCGCGAAAGTCGGGACCGTATTAACCCTCGAGAGCATTTTTGGCACCGTAACCGTGCACTAGGAGTTCGCCACAAATCACTTTTAGGGCAGTGGCTCTGCCACGACATGGTGGTTAATGATTTGTTTGTTTTCTTTGTTTTGTGATTTTTGCAGTTTCCAAGCTTCGGTTCCAACAACTATCTCATGGTTGATTTTGATGTTCATGTCACTCTCCCTATTCCTCTATATTGGGATAAACATATTCCTATTCATATTACCAAGAACAAGTCTTTCATGAACCTATTAAACACATGAAAATTGATTGTCATTTGGTTGATTGAAAGTGTAAGGAATGCTTTGTTGTTCCATTACATATCTCCGGTTGGACCTCGATTTCGCATGCTCATATCCAAGATTGGACTAATGGATATACACCAACTCCATCTTGTAGAGGATGAAAACATGTTAAGTGATAGATCGAGTGGCCAGATCATATCAACTTATGAAGACGTGTTGAGGGAAAATCGATTGACCAAATCAATTGGCCGGATCGTCTGTTCAACTTATGAGAGCATATCAACTTATGACAAGCAGATCAATATTTGTAAATATTAAGCTAAGTTTTATAATTGTAAGACAATGATTAATAGCGAGTCACACTTCTTACTCAAAAGTTGTGTATAGCGAGTCGCACTTCTTACTCAAAAGTTGTGTATAAATAACACTGTAGTCACACAAATAAAATAATGAAATACTAGAAAACTTTTTTTCTTCTAGAATTAATACGTAACTATGGAATTTTCCTATCTTTTGCAAGTTTCACTCACTCGTTCGAAAAGTCAAGAAAACCTAATTGAGCCCAAGAATCTTCTAAATATGGATTTACGGATATAATTATTTATTTTCTTAAAATAAATTTTTCTATACATCAGTGTATTAACATATTGTTTGGAATAAAAAGAAGGCTATGTACAGACTTGTAAATGAGCCAACAAATCGAATAAGCTCAAGCTGATCTCATTTAGTAAAAACTATTCACTCTAAACGGAGTCAGATGGATTTTCACCATTCATAGGCATAATTCACAAAGAGGTTGACAAAATGAATTCTGCCATTGCAGATACAAACTCGAATTTAAATCTCAAACTCATATGCAATATAGCTGCGAACTTAACGCCCACAACCTTATGTCCCCGTATCCTTGTGAGAAAAAGGACTCCTGAAATCAGTAAGGCTTTTCAATTTGATGACTGCTGTCAGCTCTATTTGATCTAGCCTGAGAGAAGCCTGTTATGTTAAGATCAGGTTTTGCTCCTGCTGCATGTTGTGGAGGGACTCTCATGCCTCTGATATCTGGTTTAACATCGGGTTTGGCTCTTCCTGCATGCTGTGGAGGGAATCTCATGCCTCCAATATCTGGTTTCATGCTTCCTGCATTGTTTGAACTCTCGATACAAGGAAGTGCCCAGCCTCCTCTATCACCAATTCTTCCAGACCCTGAAATTTCCGAACAAAGTTAAGATGTCACAAGTCAGTAGATTTCAGCAACGATTCCAACAATGCAAGAACAATATTCTTGGGGGTGGCGAGGGATGAAGATATGGGGTACTTTATAAATAAATTCTACTTAACCACACCAGGAAATCATTATATGATAGCACCACATGCAAAAATGCACTCCTCAACCTTATCTTTTAGTATGGGCTTATTATGCCTATGAGCCTATCACCTCTCTCGTAACACACATTCATCAAATGATATGTTTTATTTTATTAGGCAGTTTCATTATTCCATAGTCAATTCTCAAGTTACTAAGTTAGCAGAGCTACACAATATGACCAAATGACATAACGTACGTATAGCATCTCGACTAGCAGATTCTTCACACCAACCAGGGAGATGCTTTTTAGCATTTCCTCTCCATGCTTCATCAAAACAAGGCAGTTCATCTGAGAAAAGAAGATATATAGCACATTTGTTCATAGCAAGCGGGAAAGAGAACTTGAAAAAAAAGGAATAAGCACTTATGCAATATAATGCCACAGAGTACCTTGGTTAAGATTGTGCAGAGTCTGCATTGTATCTACATGCCCATCTGATTTCAGTTTCCTAGTGACAGAATGACCCTTGATCCAGAGTCCAGACGCAAAAATCAAGAGATGCTAAATTAAGATTAATGTCCAAACATAGGTATCGGACAAGATAAGGTAAAACCAAATACCTTGTCATGGATGCCCCTATCGATTCTATGAGTTGCTTGACGAGTTGATGAATCGGCTTCTTTGAATTCTTCATATGTCAGCTAGATTAAGGAGGTAATGCAAAAGTATAAGTATGAGTAAACGTGGTCCAATGAAATATTTAAAATAAAATTGATTCAGTCATAACTTAAACTTACTCCATCGGACCCTGTTCTCCTAGTACTAGAGGTGGTATAGAATGCACCATTAGCACCACCATAAGAAGCACTGGAGCTTTGAAAAGTGAAGCTATTCACTTGAGGTTGCTGCATCTTTACACGTTGCATCTGGTTCATATCATTCCAGCGGGCCATATGCTTAGTTTTTTTCTCTACAAAAAGACAAGAACAAGACGATATTAGTACCGACCAAATAATGCTATCCATCTGTAGAAAGCAAGGCTCACCAGTAGCTTCATCTTCAGGGTCCTCCATGATGGGATCCTTGCTCGATCTCCCATGCTTTTTAGGATTCTCATTCTTCGTCTTTCCCGTCTCCTCCTCATCTTTCTCATCGTCAGAGGTCAACTCTTCAATTATGGGTCCCCTGGACAGATTAGGCTGGGGAGGCTGACTATTGTGATATCCAGAAGCATGAGGATTCATGAATGGGCCTCCATTAGAGCCAAAAAAGCTCGGTAGTGTAGGCTGGAGTAGCTGATATTCATGGAATCCAGAAACATGAGGATTCATGAATGGACCTACATTAGAGCCATGAAAGCTCGGCTCCAGCATTCCCCCAAATGGGCTCCTGAAAAAGGGATCATCAAATGGATCCCTTCCCCCAAAAACCTCAGAAATCAAACTTCTTTGACGTCCGAAGCCTCCAAAACCACCACCAAAACCACCAAGAGGTTCCCCAAAACCAAAGAATGGGTCTCTACCACCTTGCATTTATACTTGCTAGGTTCCTGAAAAGGCGAATGCTATTAGATACATTAATAACAAAAAACAGAGAGTTTCTAAAATTGAGACAAGCGATGCTCCTATATAAAACTCTTGACAGTGAGGTATTCCAACATATTTGCTAAAACATCAATACTAAAAGGTAAATCACTAAGGAGGTGATTGGTTGGGTGGTTAAGAATAAATAAGGAATGGAATGGAGAATGGAGGTACAAATAAAATGAAAAATTATGTTTGATTACTATGCTTGGTATGCGCAAGGAAATAGAATTGTCAATTTTTTTCATATTTTTATTACCATATTACTTATACCAAAATTTCCTTTTAAATTATATGAATTTAACTTTGACTTTAAAAATTAAGAAAATACAAAAAAGGTTCAACTCATGCACACACACTTGCACAGAAGCATAAGGCGTAAACACACAAACATAACACAATTTCACACTTACATACAACACACACATATATGCACTACGAAACTTTTGTCACATTTACACACATATTCGTCGTTCACTCACCACCACCTTCCTTCATTGCACCACTAATACACATAACATATTTTCTCCATATTCGTTGTATGCATTTTTATATGTGTGTGTTACAGTGTGCAGTAGATTATGTGTGGGTTCACACAATATCAGTAGGAAAGCTTACGTGGTTTTTCTTATTTTGATGTAATAGAACATTTACTAATAAATAAAAATAGGAGGAAAGTGGAGACGAAACGCATAGTGAGAAAAAATTAGAGCTAGTAAAATTTTTAAATTGTTAGTTTTGTTAAAATTGAAATTTGTCAAATATTAAAATATACATATATAGTAATTTGATCAAAATAACAAAAATATACAGTAAGAATGGCTTATATTATGAGTTGGGGGTTGAATAACTATTTATATAGGAGTGGAATAGTGAGTCCTAATGGAATGGTGATTCTTAATCATATCCTTAACTAAGCAAATGAGTGGAATAAAGTTGATAAAGGCAATTTCATTCCACCCTCCATTTCAATGTACTAATCATATGATTCATATACTAAGACATAAATACTAAAAGATAGACAAAACCAAAAAATATTGTGGTTTTAACACGGAATAAATTACTATAATATCAATACTAAGAGATAACTCGATGAGCTCACATATCTCAACTTCATAGCAACAAACAACGGAACCCAATTCCACATGTAGAACTTGAAAAAGTACCAAAATGAACCCTGTTCCGCTCATAAAACCCTAACAGGCATATTTCAATTCTACGTCGCTATGAGGGGTCACCCTTGTGTTAAAATTGTCCCACACCACATTGGTAGAGGTAGAGGAGGTTATTGGAACCAAGTTTCACATAGGTGAAGTGAATCAAGTTACTTGAACCAAGTTTGGTAAGCTATCCTCTCCTTTAATAAGCCCTTTTGGATAAATTAACCCCAATATCAAGTCTATTACGTGTGTAAATTAAATTTAATGTAATTATCAATTTTAATAAAAAGAATAGACTCGCAAACACCAAATTCTTATCAGCAGAAATCTACAATCTCGAACACATAAATTTCAGAACAAAATTACAACTCAGTTTCTAGATTACGCATACGTAAACTCATATTGTCAAACTTATTTTCATCGGACATTAAATCATACAGAAATTCCAAAAAAGAAAACAAAGAGAATGGTAATTTACCAGCCCCTACAACAACTACACGTAATTAGTAACCGACACAAATATCAACAAACTTAATCTATCTATTCATTTTGGAAGGACAAAAGGATTATACCTGATTCGATGAAGAGAGAGAGAAATCGACGAAAACTTGAATTCTGCAAATTGAAAAACTAGGTGCACAAATTAGAACATCAATGTTTGTTAATTGCAGTAACTGAAAATTGCTTACCCTTAATGGGCTGCGCTTTGGAGTTCCAAATTGGAAAAAGGATTAAGGGTTCAATGTCTCTGTTTTCTCTCTTCTTCTTTTTTGGAAAAATAGAAGTTTTATAATACCTCAATTATATAATAAACCAAAAAATGTACACTATACATCAAATATCTTATTTCTTAAGGGTCCATTTGGTAGCCAAGTTAGGATATGGATGGATAGGTTTAAAATAATGTGGTGGGTTAGGATATGAGGGGTTAATTATAATATGTTGGTCTATTTGGTAGACAAGAAAAGAACTAGTTAAAAATTACCGAAATGCCACTGGTGTCAGCGGTCTCTGACACTCAGAGTTCGCTGACAATGTGTTTCAACATATAATTGTTCATTTTACGAACAAAATAATCCACACTCAGAGATCGCTGACACTCAGCGATCGCTGACTGACACTGTTCCAGATGGTTTAAAATAATATCACCTATTTGGTGGGTTATACAACCTAACGTAACAGTAGAATTAAGGACGGGCCGTGATTTAATATCGGGCCGCTTGGTTTACCTAAAATGCTACCAAACGCAGGTTGAAGCAGGATGATTTCTGCCTAACCTGCTTCAACCTGCGTACCAAATGCACCCTAAGTATACCACAAGTTTCTTTTTTCAAAAATTACATCCCAAGCTTATTTTTTCGGCGACAAAATCCGACGTGGCTGCGAGTGTGTATTAAAATCAATCAAAAAATAATTAATTCTATATTATAAATGGTCTAGTAGGAATGATTCCTTATGCCTAGAGCTGTCAAATTTATGGGGCCGGGCTGGGCCGCCCCAGCTTAACGGGCCAACATTTCATTTTGGGTCGGGTCGGGTTAGTCCGGAAATTTGATGGGCCAGCAAAATCTTAGCCCAGCTCAACCTTTACGGGCCACCGGGCCAAAAAGGCCCATATAATATTTTATTTTTAAATTAATAATTTTGGTGTCCAAATAAATTATTTAGAGTAATGAAATGACGAGTAGCGCTCCACCGCCCGCGGTGGGCACATCTTAATGCGCCCGCGGTTGATGTGGCAATGCCACATCATTGACACATCATCATACGAGTCACTATATTTTTCGTTTTTTTATTAATTTTATTTTTATTATTATTATTTATTAAATAATATTAAACTATACCCTAACCAATAAACCCTAGTCGGAAAGTGATAATTAATAAAAAATATTTAAGTTTTAATATTTATCTACGTGGCATGCCACATCAACCGCGGGCGCATTAAGAAATGTCCACCGCGGGCGGGTGAGCATTTTCGATGAAATGACATCTACAAGGCTATAATATTAGTGATATTTGATTTATTAATAGTTATAAAATTAAATATTATGTAAAAATTATTATTATCAAAATAAAATAAAGATGAAGAGTAATAAAAAAAACACATGCTATTATTTTCCTAAAACAAAAGTTACAAAACAAATAGCATAAAATTTAGTTAATCCTAAAATTAACTTTCTAAATAAATAAAATATATATACTTAATTACCAGGCCTAATTAGCCCATAACTTATAGGGTTTTTTGGCCCATGGCCCGTCGGGCCACCGGGCCGGGTAATTTAGGCCCGAAATTTTTTGGGCCATCAAATTTTGAGCTCAACCTAGCCCTAAATGTTGGTAGGCCGGGCCAGACTATTTCGGGCCGGTTTTGACAGCTCTACTTATGCCATAGTTGGTATGTAATCTAATAATTAAGAACTAGCGTCTACCCGTCGAAAATCGACGGGAAATTATTTTATACATTATATATAATTTATAAATATATAATTCTTTCTTAAAATAATATATTTTTAGCCTATTTTTCAATGATTATTTTAGCCTATTTTTTATATTTAAAATGATATAAATTAACAAATTATTAAACGTGAGATAAATAATAATGGTGGATAGAAGTGATGTTAGATAGAAACATAAAATTATATCGTTGCAGAATATACGTGTTACATAAAGACTCATCCCGTGTAAAATTTATTGGTACATAATCACTTTATATCGTAATTTAAAAATAAAATTTTAAAAATTGACTCTTTATTTGTTTGATAAAAACTAATTATTTGATCAAATCAAATAAATATTAGAATTAATAATATTTAATATGATTATTTAAGATAAATAATAATGTTGGATAGAAATGATGTTAGATAAAACCATAAAATTATATCGTTGCAGAATATATGTGTTACATAAAGACTCATCCCGTGTAAAATTTATTGGTACATAATCACTTTATATCGTAATTTTAAAAATTGACTCTATATTTGTTTGATAAAAATTAATTATTTCATCAAATCATATAAATATTAGAATTAATAATGAATAAGATGATTATTTAAGATAAATAATAATGCTGAATAGAAGTGATGTTAGATAGAACCATAAAATAAGATAATATGTTTAAAATGTATTTGTATTAGTTATTATTATATAGGTATAGTTAATTGTTTTAAACCAACATAACTAACCAAATCTTAAAAATATATGATAGCAATAAAAAAAATTATATATGGAAGTAATTATTATAAATATTATTTACTCATGAAACAATTTGATAGTCTTATTTTATATAAATTAGTCGAACCGATAATCATATAAGCTATAAGCTTTAATCTTCAGCAATAGTTTAATAAATATTATAACTAATAAATAATAATATGAACCAAAAATATTGAAGAAATTTAGGAATAACATATGGAGAATAATTAATTAAATATTATGATTGATTGAACTTACCTAAATTAAGAAATTGTAAAAAAGAATAAAAATATTGACTTACCGAAATAAAAAAATCATGTGGAATACAAAAATTATGATGATTGATTACTATATAAAATATAATTAAATCATATTAATTAAATTACTATATATAATAAGAAGGCTTGTGATAATGCCACGTAAACCGTGAATTAAGGAGAGGTCTTCAATATGTATTCATTTAATATATTAATAGATAGATGATTATTTACATAGAGATTAGTAAATTCATGACATTAGTCATTCATTTAACTACCTTAAATATTATTTATTCTTGATGATTTTAATATTAGTTATTCTTGATGATTAAGAATGAAATTTATTTTATTTTATTTAAAAAATAATTGTTATTTATTTTCTAAAATAACTTATTAAATTTTTCAAGAATTTCATGTGGGCTAGGTCGAGTCGGGTTGGAGCGAACTGGTATCGTTCCATTAGGTCAAATGAAGAAAATTGACCAATATAATTTTAACGGGCTGAACTTCAAATAGTTTGCGAGCTAAAATTTGAATAGTTCACGAACATGTCAAATTAATGTAAAGTATATATTAGTACAAATAATTTTAACAAACAAACTTTTTAATGAGATCAAACTCGAATATTTAACAAACTCGAGCTCAAGTTTGAATTTACTATTAAATAGATCAATTTTTATTTATCAAACCAAATTCGAGCTTGATTTTCAAAATTTGAACTGACTTCGAGCCAACAAGTAGATTAATTTAGAGTTGTCAAGTGGTATCGATTAAGGTATCACAAGTACATGATAACTTACTAAAATTGTCATACCTTATACATTACATATATCATCATTATGAAAATTTTCATACTGTTACATTATCTTACTTTTCGTTATACCTTAGTTCGGTTTACTTTACTTTGGCTATAATATTTTTACAACTTATACATTACCTTATTTTCGGTATACCTTATATTACTTCGATATACATTTCTTTCACAATATAACAAAAATTTATCTACTTAAAACATATGCATACATAGAACATAATGAACAATAACTTAAACAACATCTAATGTATACAAAAATATACAAATATTAATTTTCTAATAACATAATTTTCGATATGAACCACTAATATCAGATAATAAATTACCAAGATATTTACTAATAATATTATTATATTTTTATATAACTAACTAAGTTAAAGTTTGTAATTATAATTATTTTGGTCAATATATGCATGATATATTATAATAAATTAAGTTTAATTTCATTAATTATATATTATAACTTATATTATATTTAAAATAAAACAGATGTAGTCATATGATTATATAAAATACATATATTCTTGAAGCATA
Organism: Leonotis leonurus; assembly: GCA_026898415.1. NCBI lineage: Eukaryota > Viridiplantae > Streptophyta > Magnoliopsida > Lamiales > Lamiaceae > Leonotis > Leonotis leonurus. The sequence continues at coordinate 52,456 of JAPKLX010000616.1, read as the reverse complement.
CTTTTGGATTATAATTATCTTTATCTTAGTATAATTAGTTATATAATTATTTAGATTGATATGCTCATTTTTTAAAATAAATTAGTGGATCGTGTAATTATATCATAAATTTAGTTATGTAACAAAAATACAATAGTAAAGTTTGTTATTATTATTTAAAATAATAATTATAAGTTTTTGTTCCATCCTCTCAATTATCAATAAACTCACATATTTTGTAACTTCTCATTAATATTTATTAATTATTTATAATTTAAAAATAAACAATTTCGTTATAATTCAAATTGAATATATATGTACATATAATATTATATATATATATATATATCGATATATACCAAAATAACGATATATCCAAAAAATTTCAGGTATATATATCGTGGTACGATATATGACGATATACCTCACTATTTCAAAAAATAAAATTTTACCTTACCAAAGGCTCGATACGATATCATATCTTACTAAAAATTTCGGTATACCTTATATTCGGTTTTTTACGGTAACTTTTAGTACGATAAGTATGGTATAAAATTTTATCGGTTGACAACCGTAGTCTGAATTAACTCAGCCCTACACAGGCCAACACACGCTCAGCCTTAATGCTTAGAGAGGTCGGGCTGAAGAGTTCTTATCTCAATTTAGGCCCTAATCCAGACCTAAGTCCGACTCGTTATAGTAGTGAATTTGGACCGAGTTGAGTCAATATACACAATGAGTTTGAACTAATGTAATCTTTTTATTATAATAGTGCATATTAATTAAAAAATATTATTTCATTTCTTATTAATACCAACAATATGAATGAAACAAATTAGAAAGTACAATAAAAGTAAAATTGAAATCGAAATACACATTACAAACTTGAAAAAATCAAGTCGATGAATGTCTTTTTCTGCAAGACGAGATATACATTGGCTAATGTTCACAGTTTGGTGTATTGCCTACAAAAATAAAATTACTTGTTTGTTTAGAGTAGTTGCACCACAAACTCAAAAAGTTTCGGCGAAGTTGACAAGTTGAGAAGAGAGAATGCATATTGGTGTGTTGGAAATGTTCGACTAAAAACGTATACTAAGAAGTTGTAATACGCAAAGAGTCGACCCGAATGTCGAATCTCGTGGAAGAGTATGCAGGGCAATGATTAAAGTACTGTAATCAAATAAACAAATCTAGAACACTCTAAATCAGTTTGAGGTAAGAATTATAACTAAATTAATGAAAATGTAAATAAGATAACAAGAGAGTGAAGGTCTAGGGTGACAATTATCTTAAATCTAGGTTCAATGCTTCTTTGATCAGATCATGCTTCTAATTAGATTTTCCTAAGTTGATTAGTTAATCACTTACGTGTTCTAAAAGCTAACTTGTGCCTATCACTTACATGTATAGATCACACTTAAATCTAGCCCCCTGCTTCGGCCATTCTTCTAGCAAGCCTAGGTAGCGCTCGCTAGCCCCCAGCGAGCGCTACCCAGGCGGGATTTTCTACTCTATTTAAACCTCCACACGCGATCTTAGCAGGAAGACGACTTACTTCACGGTTTTAATTCTAGTCTAGAGTTTAGACCACGAGAGAAAACACTATTAGTCTAGATTTTTATTCCGTTGTTCGTTCTTCAATTTCGTTGTGGATTCGTTCGTGATTTAAACCCGGAGTTCTTAATGCATTATTTTTCCTTTCAATCCGTGAGTTCTTTTACTGCTTTCTTTATTGCTTTATGATCTATTTTCTTTCTGCTCTTTTCTTGATTAATTTCTCATTCATTAATACAAACCTTTCAATCATGTTAATTAATCAATTCAAGGCATGTTTAAATTCAGTTTCCTTAATTCTTTGTTCTTAGATTTAGGATTTAATCGCTTTATTAATTTTCGCCTAGGTAATTCGTATTTTAAATTCTTTAATTTCATTCGCTTAGATAGATTAATTAGATTAGTTAAAATATCAAAACCCCTTCTTTTTAATTGCTTTCTATTATGCAACATAGATAAGGCCCTGCTTAGCCTTCCTTGAGAATACGACTTAGGGTCAACTTATTAATCTATAACGAACTCGTACTCTTGCAAGAAATTTAATAAAATAAATTGAAAGTATATCGGCTGAAAATATTCCTCGTGCCCGTTACTGAGTCCCTTTATTGGACAGTGAGTTTGGTCTAAACAACGCCACGTACTGAAAGTTTAAAATAAGTTGAAACAAAGATCAAATCAAAGCATTAAACCATAGAATAAGATAATCTAACCTTAGAGATGTATTTAGCTAACCATAGATGAAAATGAAACCATAGAAATCTCCATTAAGATTAACTTACTATGAATCCACAAAGCAAAGTAAGAAAATCCTTCAATCTCTTGAAATATCCAATCCTATCTACTAAAAAGCAAGTAAAGATACTATTCTAAGTGTTGGTGTCTTAGTCTAAACGTTCCACACCCCAAAATGACGCCAAAAACGAGTTTAAACTAATGATGGAACTTCCAGCCAGCAACCGCTGGGAAGCCAGCGGTCGCTGGCTTTGTGCTTCTGTCGTGATTTGCCTGCAGGGCCAGCGGTCGCTGGGTCCTGCTTTCTGAAGTTCTTCTGCAAAGGCACCCCAGCGGGCGCTAGTCCTAGCTTAAAGCTCGTCGTCTTAGCTTTTCTCCACGTGCTTTTCTCAGTCCTTTCTGCTCCACTTGGTTTCATCAACGGAATGAATAAAACACGATTCTAGCTCCATCTTCATCTCATTTCCACCTCCTACATCCAAATCACAAAACAAACGAACCGGCATAAAATGAACAATAAAACGACACGAAATAAAAGACAAACATATAAAACACGACAAAACGACACACTAAAATATAACAAAAACCTACTAAACAGGAAACTCTCTTTCACCCCTGCCTTTTACAGTCACAACAAGAGAAGATCATAAATCACTCTATTATACCACTAATCATTGTTATGAAGACTCCATCATGATCACTAACCATTATTATGAAGTTTTTATTAAGGCCACTACCATTGTTATAAATATATGACAATTAAGATGTGTAAAAACAAAAATGTTAGGACAACCAAAAATCACTCACATGCAATAATACTCCCTCAATTTCGTTAATTACGATCCATTTTTTTATTTTATTTTGGAACGTCCTACTAATAATGATACAATTTCTTATTGGGTAAAGATTTGCACATGAAATGTTTCTTAGTTTTTATGTTATAGGCAAATATTAAGCATCCCTTGATAATCGTATAAAAATTAAATTAGTCGTTATTAGCAAGGACATAGGGATTATGTTGAAAGATATACATAGCTAAAGAAGATAAATGTATCTTTATTGAAATGATATAACACTTATGAAGATACAAAGAACTCAAACTACATAAGGGTCTTTTATATAGGCATATAAAGTTAGAGAAACCACCTACAACAAACTAACTATTTGTATTAGAAACAACTAACAAACTAACCACCACAAAGCTATCTCTAACAACTCTTAGGTCTTAACACACACAATTGAACAACCGCAAGCGGATGGTGCATGACATTCTGATAACCGCAAGTGGATGGTGCATGACATTCTGATACACGAATAGATTAATATATAACTTTTAACTCACTTCAAATATTAATATCCAAATTTTATGAGAGTAAATATGATTGATTCTAACATGCAAATTTTAAGGTAAAAGAGATCGTTGGGGGTAAATTGTACTGTTGTAGTTCATTAAAATAGCACTACTAGGTCGCAAAATCAAATTTCTGTTAGTTTAATAATGTCGTAAGCTTATCAAGAAATTCCAAGCACACAAAAGTGTACAGTTCTTACATCAAATTCTGCATTTTCACTCGACTATATTGTATGATTTGATTATACTATATATATCCAGGTGATTAAAAAAATAGACACGTTTTTTAGCTTCTAGAGGCTATTTCTTAGTTCAAGACCCTTCTTACTAACTAGAATAAAATAAAAAAGAATGAGTAGATCTGTTCCCACCAAAATAAGAATGGGCTAGGGTTAACAAAAGCTGGAACAAACATATAATAACGGATTCTAAATTGTAACCAAGCCTTGGCCATTGGCTCTACACCCGATTCACAACTAGAAAGTTTCTCTAGCCCTTTCCTAATCGGGGCTAAAATCCCAGAAATGAAAAATGCCAAAATAGGAATAAGACTTAGTCAAGTGAAAATGGATGAAAGTAGGTCAAAAATGGAGCACGCAATTATGAAATATAAAGTATGATTGAGATACAAAACGAGAAAAAAGTTTGCTGTTCCTCCTATTAGATCAATTAATAGAAACAATTAAGAATCTAGAAATGATTGGAGCTACTCTTTGAAATCGTCTTTGTCATCAACTGGAATTGGTTGGTTCCTCCAATACACAGCAAGAGCACTTCCACCTAACTGTAATATGATATCCACAAGCACAAAACTCTGCATTAAACCCTCACACACACACACCACACACACAGGAAGACTAGAGGATGTAAACCCACCGCCATGCATACGACGCTAACGGCTGAAGGAACCGCAACAAGGGGATTTGTGAAGTGCTTTTGGGCTAGTAGAAATCCAAGTGCAGAACTCTGTATGATCAAAGGAGGGAAGGGTACGTTATGGAGATCACGATTACGAAGATGGTCTTTTTAGCATTTAATAGATGAGACTGGGTTTTGGAGATCACATACATATGTATAAAGGTAAAAAAATACTTGTTACTTTTTACTTTGTTGTGCCTTACAAATAATAGATACTGCAGGGTAAAAACAATGCGGTTCATGCATATGAGAAGATATGAGGATTATCTTGAACCAATTATGAGATAATATTGTTTCATGCAAATCCATCTCCTCCATCCCCAATCTATAAGGTCACAACTTAATTACATATTTTAGAGATATGTAGGATTTGAAAGTTGTTAATAGCGGGGATTCTTGCCCAGATATGTATTAAATGCGACATACCTGCATTCCACATTCTATGGAGATTGTCCGCGAAGTTGATTCACCAAATGATATTTTTGACACTAAATAACCGAGGAAAAATGCTGCAGCGTGTAAGAAGGCCACAGGCAATAACAATTGCAATCCTTGAGTTTTCAGAACTTCTGAAACTTGCCCGATCTGACAAAAGAATAGAAAAGACGATAGGGGGAAAAGGAGAAATAAATAAATAAATAAAAAAGTAGAAAGAGCAGGATTTTCATTGTCTGCCAAGTAATACGATACACTATTGTTAGTTTGTAACTAGTGAACTTACCGGGCTTGCGCAGAGCAGGGTGGTCAGTATAACTCCAATTAAAGGTGTGATGGTAATTATTTTCGAAGTGAACTTTGGGAAAAACTCATTCGCTAGAACTGCAAAATATAGAACAAGTTGAGCAGGATAAAAATCAACATTTAACCTTGGGGAGATCTAGAAAGGTCAAGAGATCAAGCAGAATATTGCCCAGCTATAAGAATGTTGAGTAATTTTAGTAATTGCAGCTTACCCCCAATAATTGTTGGTACTAGTACAACCTGAAAAGTGCTGATAGCTAGCCCCTGTATGGTAAAATAAAAGGGGAAGTTATTTCAAGTGCATCATATCTGAGAATAACAGATATGCAAGATGACAAATGAAGATTTTTTAAATAGCTATTTAATAATATTATAAACATTAGCAGATCTAGAAATATGCAATTGCAGCATATGATAAATGGATTTTCTGGATGTAATCACAAAGATGGAGGAATTTACAGCTGCATCAACTGGCACGAGTTGACCAGCCAGAAGCTTGGTTAATAGCGGAGTCATGATAATAGCCCCAATGGTTGAACAACTGCAATACCAAAACAAAACCGAGTTCATTCCATCTATATGTTTTTCATATTAGAAGCCAGCATACAATAGGCAGTCACCCAGTGTGATGATTCCTACCATGTAATACTACTATCCTTAAAATGATGAGATGATTTTTTAAGCTACAGCTACTACTTGAACAGTTCACCAACATTGTTTCTGATGTTTATTATCTAAACTCAGAGACCGACATGTTGAAACAACCAATTCTGTCCCAGATATAGTGCTTCTAATTTCAATGCCCCCGACCTTAATATTTGGTATGGAAATTACCAAAAATTCCGAGACTTCAAAATTCTGGAGCATGCAACGTATTCATATCTATAGGTCTATATTATTTCCTACATTCAGAGACAATTGGCAATGCCAAAACTCCAACGTATTCATTCATTCCATATAAAACAGCTGATCAGAATCATTCCCTAAAATTGGTTTTAGAACTTATCAAAGAACATTCTGGCTAAACTTTGTCCATCATACCCTCCCTTCATCCTAAACATTATGTTAGCATTTAGCTTGAAGGTAAACTTATATATAGAAGTACAAGAAAGAAACCACTGCAGCGAAGAAACGAGTAATCTAGAACTGCAATAAACCTATGTATAATCTTAAGATTAACTGGGACTATCAATGTCATCTAGATAAAAGTTAATTGCCCACTCATAAGTGTGCAGAATCTACTACTAGTTCATAGGGTTCCCTGAAAAATATTATATATATGAGTTATATACATAATGTTTCCTGCTAAAGGGCATCCAAATGAGCTTACGTAGTCATGAGAACTGAAAGTGCAACGTTGCCCTTAGAAATGTATGTAGCAACATTCGATGCCTGGCCTCCAGGGCAGCATGAAACCAGAATAAGTCCAGTTGCCAGAGGAGCAGACAATTTTAACGTCTATAAAACATTGAGAAAATATATTAGCATTAAATAGTGCAAGAAAATCACCATTCACAATCAAGCCCCTCTTATTCCATTAATAAATTGTATTACAATTAAAAAATTCTTGTGAAATTTTTTGACAAGAACACATGAGCATAGCAACATAGCTACAATAATGCTGTTAGGATAAGTTTCTGACTCAAATTCATATTACATCTTACAAAATTTTATAGAATTCAGCAAGAAAGTGTAGAGAAACATGACATACCATTGCAATAAAAAAGCCCAACAATGGCTTGATAATGTATTGAGCCAAAAATCCTATGCCTACCTGTAAAGAGAACATTTATGCCACACAAAATGATAAATAAGTACGACCTTATCTCCTTCTGACAAACATATCTCGAGGTTCAAAAATGATGTACTACTTACAGTCCATGGATTACGCAAGCATCGCCTAAAATCCTCAAATGTCAGAGTCAACCCCATAGAAAGCATGAGGAAACCCAACCCAAGAGTGAAAAGGTCTGTTTCCAACCAAGTAACCTGTAAGACTCATGCAATTAATCACTTTTCCAATTTCAACCACCTCAACCATAGAAACTTACCATTGAAGGCTTGTAAATGCCAATAACGGTGCCTAAAATGACCTGCAATGAATAAAGCAATGTGAACATTTAGCTAAAATAGTTCTCCACTTCTCCTTCAGAAGATATATGACAAAAACAAGAAACAGTATCAATTATCAAATCATCTCACTGCAACAAAATGGTGAGGACATACCCAGAGTGGAAACAGAGTCGTCAATGTTTCAATTATTTTCTCATATTGGCTCATTTGGCTAGGAGCACTGCTGGAAAAATCCCCAGAGGTAGATGCTTTGCAATAAACTATAGTGTTCCTACTGCAGTTATAAAGAAATAAGAGGTGTAGGATAAAGGAAACTGAAAACAAGCTAAGAAAATAGTGCATGTGAACATGTAGATTAGTAATACAGCACATTATCAGATAAAAAAAGGAGCATGAGAAAGAGTTCCCAAGTAAGCAAAAACTGATTCTATAGGAACACCAAAAAGAACTAAAGTCTGATTTACTTTGAAGGGGCAACATAGAGAACGCATTATAGTTGATTCACCAGAAGCATGACCACAACTTGGCACAAGAACTGGGAAGGTTGGGGCTCGCGAGTGGGGCTTGCACATGTGGGACTCCCAGCCTCCTTTTTCTTTTCTTTTTTTTTTGCGTAAAAAATAATTTCTTTAATTCTTATCCCATTTTTATCTATAAATACCCCATTTTATTCCCAACATTTCACACATCTATTCTATTTTTCCAATCATTTTTCTTATTCTACAAATGCAAAAAAATAGATGATGAATTTTTGGCCTACATGGAAAAAAGTCAGAGCCAATACCCAAGCTTCAATAACCCAAACTCTGGTGATTTGCCAAAGGGTTTTGCAAGTTACGCAAATCAAAACTCGGGCTCTCCATCTTCAACACTCCACAATTTGTATCGCCTCCATTTCCCTCCAAACAATTTTTCTCCCTACAATTTCCCGACCAACAATTTTTTTCGCTGTCACCCGAAGGACTCAAAGACGTCAATTTGAACGAGTCCTTCAACGCAGCGTCACACGATGCTCTTGTTCTCACGTCATCCTTTCTCGGCAAAAAGAAAAAACCAAACAGCCACTATGACGTACAAGAAAACATTATCCTTTGTCAGGTATAGCTCGATACAAGCCACGACCCCATAGTTAAGAACAACTAAAAAGGCGACGCGTATTGCTCTCACATTATGATCACCTACAACTAGCAATTTCGTAATGCTTTCAACCTCCGCACTTTGAAATAACTGAAGTGTCATTGGGGTCGTATTCAAAATACGATTCAAGAATGTGGGCGAGCGGCAATTTCGACAACAACGTATTCAACAAAGTGATGGTCGAGTTCAAGCAAATGAATCGGATGACGTTCAAATACCGTCATTTTGGGAGTTTTTGCGTCCTACGCTGAAGTTTCAAAGAATTGTGTTCAACCATGTCGGATATCGCTCCGAAGCCAACAAACGAGGATTGAGAAAAGAACAATTTTGGCGAAGGGTTCACTAGCGACTCCACCCATTCTGATCCTGATCACCATTTAATGGGGATAAAGGTGGCAAAAAGACATAGGAAGAATAAATCACCCGAGCAAAGTGAAGATGTTATTATATTCAATTATGGCATCCATGCTTTGGAAGAGCTCAAGACATTAAATTGAGAAAATGTTCAAGTACAAACTTTGGATGAAAGACACGTCGAAGATGACGTTGGAGCAATATGAAACACATATAGCGATGGGTTAATTTTATGTTTAGTATTTTCTTTAATTTTTTGTTTAGTATTTTATGTACGTAGTATATATTTTTAATTATTGTAATTTTTATTTAGTGTAATTTTAATTTTTAATTAATATCAATTTCAATTTTATTTCAATATTAAAAGAATTTAAATAAGTGAATTTAAATATGAGAACCCCGAAATTGGTTGCCTTCCACTATGGAGGTTTTTACGTGTTACAACATATATATGATAGTTTTGTATTAGGGTTTTCTATTACCTTGTTTAGCAAATATTAGTGTGTATAAATATATACTCTCCTTACTTGATAAAATACACGAAAATTATTCTCCAATTCTATGTTTCAACATGGAATTAGAGGCTAGGTTCTAGGATTTGTTTCGAAAATTAGGATTCCTAATTTCGAAAATTAGGGTTTCTGCACAGTTAAAGTGTGCAGTCACTCGTTCCGTTTCGGAGGCAAATTGGACTACACCTCCGACCACATCAGCGGCGCCACATCCCGGCGCACCCGCAGCAACCAGTCCGGCAGCCAGACTCCGCACGTGTGAGCCAGACATTCGTGGCGGCAGGTTCTTTCCAGATTTAGGGCAACGTTGCCCATTTTGTTTCTCCGAACCCACTAGCGGCGCACCCGCGGCCATCGATCCGGCAGTCGGACTCTACGCGTGTGAGCCACACGCGCCGGAGACATTCGCGGCGGCACATTCATTCAGATCTAAGGTGACGTTGCCCATTTCGTTTCTGAGCGACGGCGGTTAACACCGCTTGCAGAGGGAGTTGCACCACCTCCGTGCACCTCTCGTCTGACCTCCGTTCTCTGTCGACACGGCTCGCTTTCTTGTTAATTCTTCGGTCAATTTTGATCTGCATAGTGTGACGTTGTGAGATTTCTGGAATATTAGGGTATATTTGGTATATTTGGAATATTTGGGTGTCTTCTCTAATTTATAGGGTTTATTTGGGTCTAATTTTAGTATGAATGAAAAGAATAAATCTGTGGAAGTTAGATTTGTCTTCACTGGATATATGAAGACCGAAGATTAGTTAAGAAATTTATTCACGAAGGCTCTCAATGGGGTGAGAATTGATTATCTTTGTAACAAGTTTGACATAATTAATGTTTATGCTCTAGCTTGAGGGGAGTGTTATAACATATATATAGTAGTTTTGTATTAGGATTTTCTATTACGTTGTTTAGCCTAGTATTAGTGTGTATAAATATATAATCTCCTTAATAGATAAAATGCACGAAAATTATTCTCCAATTATATGTTTCAACATTACGAAACTCTCAAAATGGGTGAACCGACCAAAAAATTGCAAGAACATACAAAAAAACCAATGGAAGCTCCATTTTTGAGAGCCCCTATTGGGAATATGCTCTAAAGAGATTTAGACAGTTCTGATTGCTAAAGCCGTTATTTTAAGAACAAATTTGACAAGCCTCAGGGTTGTAGCTGAACACCGATTGGACCGGACCCAATCAGTAGAGAGTTTCAACATTCCATAGAAAACAAGAATTTTGAGATGATTATATATCTTCTAACAACCTATGCAAGGCTAGAAGTGGAAAATGCCGTGTCGACATTTCATTCTATATGCACAGTATTCACAACCTACGACTGATGTCCCGCATCATTCCTAGTACTTTAGACACTACTCAAATACATTGATCTCTAACAGTATGTTAAAGTCTCTATTTTAACACAATATAAAGAAGGATGCATGTAAAGGAGAAATCGGGAAGTAACAACATATGGTGTTGCCCAAAGATTGAAAATGATAAGGAAGAGTACCTGCATAAACTAAATGATCGGTTGGTTCTTGCATCCGTCGACTTTCTCGTCCCAAGAAATGGAAAATAATCCCTATCAACATTTACATTGTGCTGACAAGTGAAAGAAAACTGGCTTAAGGAGCTCTGAACTTTTAATCCTGGGTTTTCTTTTATAAGGGTCATATAGGAACCCGTTCTTTTTGGTTTTTCATGTCCTGATTCCTTGCCTTTGACACTCTTTCTCATAAAAGCGGCCACAGAAGCATTAGATACTCGAGTTCTATTTGCCTCCCTGTAAATGTAACTGGGAGGAAAAAAAAACTATTTGGCACCCCAAAAGACAAAAATGTGGCATAGCACGTTACTAACTTGTTGAAACTAAGTAGAAGTCGTGCATCTTTACCTGGAATTGATTGAAGCACCAAGAGATGACATCATAACTCAACTATTTTGCTTCCAATTCTACTAGCATCCGACTCAAGCGGCTCTTGCAGAGAGGGCAAACTCCTGATATTAAAGAAAGACTATCATTCCACTATTTAGATCTCACTTATCATGTATTGAATTCATCCACTTCCAATCCCTGATAATATTAACATGAACATTTGAAATACGCCTCAAATATAATTATCCTCTACCAACCAGTCATCAACACATCGCATTACTCTTCTCTGAAACACATAACAATTGCCTTCTCATATTAAAAACAAAATCAGATAATTTAACTAACGTCACCTATTTCGCAAATTTTCAATGAATTCGATAATTCAAACACTCTTTTCTGCAAGCGATAATGATAAACAAGGACAATAAATTCACTGTGTAAACCGAGATATACAAAATTATGAAAATTGAGATGCTAAGAACGAAACTGAGCTGCATAACAACATAGAAGAATCATACTCAGCCAAAAATGACTCTTCTCATTTCCCATTTCCGTCGCGAGAAAGAGAAAGAAGTCTCTCACGAAAACAAAATTGTAGCGCCAATGCACAAGTGCCAATAAAATTCAAGTATTCATAAACAATTCATCAAGAAATCATTGAATATTGATCAAAGGAGTTCAAACGAAGCACATACCTGGAAGCAACGAGAAGAATGGTGGTTTTTACTCTCTCTCTCACACACACTCTCGCGTAGTAACTAAAGAATTTGGCGATTGTTTCCACGCCGCAGAAATGATAACGCCAGGTCATGGACGGCGAAATGACATATTTGCCACTGCTGAACAAATAACCTCTCCAACCGAACCAAATAAAGCACCTCCTCGAAGAACTCTGCTCCACCATTTTTGTACCTTAGTAAAAAGTTCATAAAAGCTCGACGACGAAGAATGAGTGGATGCTATTTTCTACTTTTGCAGCTTCCTCGATTTCCGAACTGATTGAGATGAGAGAAGAATGCAAAATCTGATAAGAAAGCAATGCAGGGGCAAAATCGACTTCTAAGAAAAATATGATTTGGTGGGAGCAATTTGAGGTCTGGCTATAATTGTCTAAGGGGACGAGAGAAAAGGCGGACGAAGTCAGAAGAGGGCCTCCTTTTATTTTCTTTCATTTATTTAATTAATTATTTTTATTTTTATCTTAAAGGATAAGGTGCAAAATTGTGAAAACACATGTTGGTGTGAGGTTGTAAATTGGTAGGAAATCTAGTATCTAGATAAGGCCTCCTATTCGTCATATGTTGTGACTGTGAGTGACATTTTTTTTATTAACTTATTAATAATTTTGCATTTTTAGTGATAGAAACTTGTGATGCATGGATCATTTCATCCTTTACTTATTTTAAATTTTATCCCTGCATAATTATCTACTTATATAAATTGGCGTTTCATTTTTATAGATGTGATATAATTGTTTATAACTTTGTCTATTCTAAAATTTCGATAATATAACAAGAAATGTTTATTCACATAAAATAGTAGAAACTATAGAGTGAAACGGTTGTTTTTCTCACATTATGTCTCGCGCCAATGATTTCCAAAATATATGTTATGTTGTGTGTGGCTCCTGTGCAAAGTTATAATATATATAAATATAAATGCTAACTTTAATACAAAACTCATCAGAATTTGGCTCAAACGCGTGGGACCAAAAATAGAAGTAAAACAAACAGAAAACAACTAAGTGTTTGAGCAACAGGTAGCTCAAACAAGGCAGGTCAATGGCACGACCTGCTTGTGTCGTGTCGTTGTATTGATCTATATCACGAGCTTGACAAGTTGATATTGCAATTATTGATCTATCTCCCACAGCATGAGATGACCTGATGACATAGCCTGCCTCAGATGGACATATTGTTCCAAAGACGACATGCCTAAGACCAGGTCGATGTAATGACTTGTCGATACCAAGTCGTTAACCAAATCGATATTCTCAGACCAGATCACTGAGTTGACATGTCCAGGCCAGATCGTTTGACGGCCTGCTGCTTTGACCTGCTTGTCTTAAGCAAGCTGAATAATGTTAGGTATTACGATAAATCTTCACCTTGACTTGCAATATCCCTTATCAACTTAGACTTTCAGAAATTCCACCTTACTAGATAACCTCTTCCAGATTAGCATCAACCTAATTCTCCATATTGGTGAGCAAACCAGCTCACTGGTTGCACCCCGACATGCGCATTAGAGCACTTACAAACTTGAGACATTCAAAAAGTTCAGACAATGTCTAATCTTGTTATGCGTGACGATCTTGGTTAACATATCATCTTGATTACAGTTGTACTCACCTTCTTCACGTTAATTCTCTTATCAACTCATAGAAAATTATATCTTACATCTATATGCTATGTCCTCTCATGGTGGACTTGATTTTTGGCTAAACAGACCACACATACACTGTCACATAACACAATATTGGCATCTTGTTCCAAGCCCAGATCGCCAACTAGACCCCTTATCCAAATTCCTTCTTTTTCTACTTCCTTCAAGACCATGCACTCAACCTCGGTTGTAGAAAAATTGATAGTGGTCTAGAGAGTTGCCTTCAAACTCACCACATCTCCACCTAGAGTAAAAACATATCCTGTCAATGATCTCCTACTATCGACATCACCAGCAAAATTTGAGTCGATGTAGCCTTCGACTGTACAGGTTGTATCTTCTCCATAAATGAGTCTCACATTGAATGTACCCCAAAGGTACCTAAAAATCCTCTTAACAGTCTGCCGGTGTTCCTTACCAAATTGACTCATAAACCTGCTAACTATGTTCACTGCATGTGCCAGGTCAGGCTATGTGCAAACCATGACATACATCAAGCTGCTCTCTGAATTGGCATAGTGAACTCAAGTCATGTACTCGATCTCTTCTGTTTTTTTACGAGCGAATGTCACAAATAAATGAAGATTCACTGCACATGGTGTATCTAAAGGCTTGACCTTTGACATGCCAAAACGAGATAAAATATTATCGATATAACTCTTCTGTGAAAGAAATAATTTTCTCTTACTTCTATACCTATTGATTTTCATGTACAAAACTTACTGAGATGCACCCAAATCCTTTATATCAAATTCAGCACTACGTAGACTTTTAAGCTTTTGAACATTTGATTTGTCCTTGGAGCTAGAAGCATGTTGTTGACATATAGGACTTGCTAGATGAAAGAACCATCTTTCAGTTCATTGTTATACAAAAAACTCTCATATGTACAGTCGATCTACTCCATTTACCCATAGAAACTTCTCCATGTAGGAAGACCGTGTTGGCATCAAGTTGCTCAAGTTCCATATCATGATGTTCTACCATTTGTAGTAACACTCTAATGGAAGTTTGTCAATCTATCGGAGATAATATCTCATTATGGTTAACTCATTCCCTTTTATTGAACCATCTTGAAATCACTCGAGCTTTTTATTTCATGCCCTAATATAAGATTAATCATTCATTATTCTTGAACATCTACTTGCATGTAACGATCTGTATCGCCACAAGTTATTATACTAGATCCCATGTCTCGTCCTTGCGAAGTGACTCGATCTCATCTCCCATTGTTGCAAGTCATCGAGTGGCTTTAGAACACGTCATAGCTTCATGGATGGAGACGACTAAAAAGACTCCACTTCATCTGCGATTTCACAACATATCCAACCATTTCATCATACCCATAGCGCAGTGGGGGCCCTGCTTCAATCCTTCTAGTTCGATGAAGAGCTATATTGTACTATCTTGGTTCATGATCTGCAGTTGACTTGTTTCCCTGCCCAGATGCAACATGCTGCTCCAAATGATCCAATTCGTTATGGTGATCTATGTTTTGATCATCAAGTTGTGCACCACCAGATTGGTCACGATCTGCTTGCTGACCTACCCGCTGACTTGATTCGTGAATAAGTTCAGCTAGCTTCTATCTAGCTTGCTACAATTCCACCTGGTTGTCAACGCCCTTGTCAAACTCTTTGATCATTCCCTTTTGAATATCACACATTTATGGATTCTCTATTCCATTGATAGTCTCACATTGCCTCCTCATCGAAAATTACATTTCTATTGATGACTCTCTTTTGAGATGGAGACCAGATTTTGTAACATTTACCCATCTTCATATCTCATGAAAACATTCTTATTTTTAACGAACTCAAAAAGGCAATTTAGAACAATGTCAAGTTATATGGTCATTGTCATGAGGTGTGAACAATTAGGGGTTACCTAATGTATCCTCACACGGTTTCCCGTGCTCATGGTTCCCGTAGGAGCAGAGACCTCTTGACAAGCTCAATTCTCATCACAAAACGTTGATACCAAAAAATGGTAATAAACAACTAGCCAGTCGAATCAATCAATTTATACCATCATGCATCACTATCTCGATCATTCTACTAATATTAAGAATCCGGTCACAATGTTCCACACATTCTTAGTTCATCTACGTTTCGTAATATGAATCAAGTCAAATCAATTAAGACTTTCAAATCATATAATATCTCAAACACATGCCACGACTAGATTCAACCACAAGATATCAAGATAAAGTAGCTCTAAAACAATCAAGATATTGCATAAAAAAGATACTAAAATAAAACGACAAATGCATGCACTAAAAAGACACCCCTCCCCCTACAAAGATAGAGCAATGCCCTCATTACAGAAAGTAAAGAACTATAAATTAGGTATAAAAGGATATCCCTGAAGTGCGGCATTCCGAGTGAAAAACTAGAAGAAAAATAAAAATAACAAAGAACAAAGGGAAAACGAAGATTAGCCGATCGCACACTCACAAGAAAAGAAATAAAGTAATAAAATGGAAAATAGCGTGGTTTTCCTCCCATGAAGCGCTTCTTTTATGTCACTAGCTTGACGAGATAACTCAATGAACCGGGAGTGTCAAAATTGGGGGATGATTCCACAACTTCAGGCATGGAGTCATTTTCGATGTAGGGCTTTACTCGAGTCCAATTTACGGGAAGTGGTATCTTCCCCTTGTTAGCATGTGATGCATCACCCTTTGATGGTAAAATTTTTCTGATAATACGTGTGCCAATCCATCGAGATTTGATCGTGTTTGGAAGTATTCGAAGTCTAGTGTTTGGGCGCATGAGGGCTTCCACATAGGTTGGAGGGAGGTGGCCGAGAAGTGGAGTCAGCGATCGTTGTTCGACTAAAATTGTTTCGAGTTGCTCGCAATCTAACGAGATCGTCTAGCAATGATAAGCCAACCCAAGTCGTATTCTCAAGAAAGACTTAACAGGCAAATTTAACTCTTTGTTCACTAACGAAAGCAAATAAAAGAATGGTTGAGAGTTTTAAAAATAGGCACGGAATATAAATAACGAAAGAATGTAAATCCTAAACTAATGTAAATAAGCGGAGAAACAAGATGCATGCGAGTTGAAAAGAATGCAAGTAACTTGAAAATTAGGATTGAAAAGAATATATAAAGTACTATGGAGTTTGAAGTCGAAAAGAGCGTAGAACAAATAAATGAAATAAGAAAACGAAAGTATAAACAAAGAGACAAACTTTATAATAAAAATGAACCCGGAATAATAAACGGAAGCAAACTTGATTAATAATACTCGAACGAACTTGAATCCACGACGATAAACGGAAAAGAACTACGACTAGAATATTGCAATTGGCTATCCTTCAAAACCGAATACTAAAACTAAGAACTACTAACTAGAAATCAAAAGTCTCGACCCTAGAACAATAGGTCGAGAGGTGCTCGAAATATAAGTACAAAACGTCTAAAAGAAAGAACCGAAAAAGGTCTAGAAATGATCATAATCGAATGAGAAAAACATCGAATATTTATAGGCGAGAGGAGAGGTCAGCGGTCGCTGACATGGCCGTTCCATGCTCCACGCGTGCACCATCCGCTGAGGTGGTTAGTGTTGACCCGAGTCAGCCGCTTGGGTCAACGGTCGCTGGCCTTGGCTTCGTGTTGGCTCGGTGCCTGGCTCGTCCATGGCTCGGTCTGGCATAACCCCGCCTAGTCAGCGGTCGCTTAGGGCTATGCGACCGCTGACTTATGTTCTGGGCTTTCATCTTGTTCTTTCGTCATTTTTTGATCTTTTCTCGTCCATTTTCCAACTTCAACACTTGTTTAGGCTTGTGATCCTGAAACATAAAATGAAACGTAAATTGAGCCAAAGCATCATGCAAAGTAGGAAAACAACAAGAATAAAGACACGGAAAATACGAATTTAGACGACCAAAAAGAGGCTAAACAATGTACACGTGAAAAATAAAGGATGTGGACTATGTTATGGTTTTCAAGAAGCAGTCTACAATATAAAACCCAATTATTTAAATCTCCAACAAATCCTTAATTATGGTCCAGTTAAATACTGTCAATAATTAAATTAGAATTTATTATATTTAATGAATTTTATATTACTAATATATATCGAATCTACTATAAAATAAATACATAACTATTTCTTATTGATCCATAGAATAACTTGTATATCTTTTTAAAATTATTTCATGCGTTTAAGATTTAATATCCAGTAATTAATTAATTAAATCTGCTAAGCCATTTATTGTTATATCTAATCGAGATTCTATTTAATAATCTTTTTTGAATGCCTCACACGGATGTAATCTATTAAGGATATCACTGAGTCAAATAAAAAGATTTAATATAATCTTATTATTTGACTAAATCAATTTGTTATTATGTTGTATCTTTTCACTTATTTTTAGGGATTGACTTACCTTCTAGTTTTTCATCATGTACACCACATATACTTGTATTCTTCACTAAATAAATCAAGAAAATACATTATATCATATTCTCTCATATGGTATCAGATGGTTCATCTCTCTCACGAGAAACCCTAAGCTACATTTTTTTTCTTTTCAACTCTTTCATCCATGTCGTTTAATTCTTCGCCTAACTCACAAAGTTCTTCTTCCATCATATCTATATCAACACATCACCATGTTCTTATAGAATTGACTAATACTTTCTCCGTCCCACGTCATCAGACGCATTTGCTTTTTAATCGGATACCAATATTTAGTTATAATAATTTTTTAGTAGAGAAATTTGTGCTTTAAAATTTGCCAAAACTAGAAATGTGTCTAATTGGGTGGGACGTCATAATAAGGAAAATGCGTCTAATGAAGTGGAACGGAGGGAGTACAAATTATATGTCATGGCGTGCAAGTTTTTTGGCAATCTTAAATGGCTATAATCTCATCAGCCATGTCGATGGCACTAAGCCTTGTCCAACCAAAGGTGATAGGTCACATCCTTAATGGTATCAACAAGATCAATGAATCCTTGCAGCTATCTTTGCATCCATGTCTCCAAAGATTCTCCCAATAATCTCTACATGTACTACTGCTGGCAGCGCATGGACTACACTTATTCGAATGTTTGCCAGCAAATCTTGTTCTCGAGTAAATGAGTTGAAGACAGATCTTGCTCGTGCTTCCATTGGCTCTCGCTCTATCACAAAATTTATGCATTTTATGAAGGCCAAGGCAGATGAACTGGCCTCAATTGATCAACCAGTACGTAATAATGATCTCACTCTTTATATTGTAAATGGTCTGGGTCACGCGTATCGTGATATTGTTGGTGCTATAAGTGCTCGTGAAACTCCTTATCTCTTTGAGGAACTCAATGATAAATTAGTTGAGCATGAACTATATTTGCAAACTCTTCAATCTGATAATTCCACACTAGTTGCTATGGTTAACAATGCTCAACAAAACTCACACAATTCTTCCTCAAATTCTTGTAATTATCAAGGTAATTGCACCACAAATTCCAACCACGGTAAAGGGCGTGGAAATAATAGCTCATCTCACCAACAAAATCGTGGTTGTGGTCGCGGATCTTCTAATTCTGGCTCTCGTCAGCCCGTGTATTGTCAAATTTGTGGTTACCCGGGCCACACGACTCCATACTGTCGGAAATTGCAACCTACTACACAAGTGGCTCAATCACCTACCGGTTCTTCTTCTCCTGGATCATGGTTGGTTGACTCGGGTGCCTCACACCACCTCACCAATGACCTTGCAAATCTAACTATTTATTCAGAAGGTGATGGCACAAATGAACTTCATATTGCTGATGGCACCGGACTTCCTATTACTCATACTGGTACTTCATCTCTTCCATTTTCATCTCGTGATTTTATATTATCTAATATCTTATGTGTTACGGCTGCCAAACAGAATTTACTATATGTGCATGAGTTTACCAAAGCTAACCAAGTATTTATGGAATTTTTTCCTTCTTATTTGATCATTAAGGACCAACGAACGGGAGTACAACTGACCAACACTCAGTGTAACGATGGTGTTTACCACATTCACTCTCCATCTCACTATTTGCAGTCTCCCACAAAGCTTGCAGCTCTTGGTGTTCGAACGACACCAAATATTTGGCACGCTCGTCTTGGTCTTCTTTCTCTAAGACTAGCTCATCTATTATTAGTCGTTTTCAACTTTCCATCTTAAATAAGTCTGATGTTTTGGACAAAGATTGCTTATCATGCATCATAAGCAAGTCTCACCAGTTACCTTTTGTTGATTCATCGTTTATTGCTACTTCTCCATTGTAATATATTTTTGCTGATATTTGGGGCCCTACTTCCACACATTCTATTGACGGTTGTCGTTATTTCTTGTTACTTGTCGATCTATACAACATATATTGTTGGGTTTATCAATTGCAAGCAAAATCACAAGTTGCATCTGTTTTCGTATAGTTTCGGAGATTTGTTGAAAAACAATTTAAATCAACTGTTAAAAAATTTCATCAAAGATAATAGAGGAGAGTTCTTAGCATTAAGAAATTATCTAAATTCTAATGGCATAAACTGGTTAACCACAATTACACATACACCCCAACAAAATGGTATTGTAGAGAAAAGAAACCGTATCATGGAGATGTGTAGAACATTGCTGCATTATTCTGGATTATCACATGAGTTTTGGACATTTTCTGTCTCTATTATAGTTAATTTAATTAATAGGCTGGCAACACCCATCTTAAACTCAAAGAGTCCGTTTTAATTCTTATTTAAATGTGCTAATTACTTAAAGCTTCGAACTTTTGGCTGCATTTGCTTCCCATGGCTTTGTCCAGGAAAATTGTCCCATCCATCCAAGATGTGCATTTTTGTGGGTTATTCAACATTTCAAAGTGCTTAGAAATGTTTTGCTCCTTCAACATGCAAGATATACATTTCACGCCATGTCCAATTTCATGAATCCAAATTTTGGGAAAAGTCTGCTGCTACATCTTCTCCTACATCAGATTCTTCATCTTATTTATTCTCCCTTGATACATCGACCACCACTGAATTACCGCAACAATCTTCACCTCCAAGTTCGCCGCTTAGTCAACAACCTGGGCCTGCTCCTAACTCTCCTACTCCATCATTCTCTTCATCTAATAATGATATTTCACACCAACGTTCTACTTCTGTCTCCTTAACCAATATGCCTCTAGTTGCTCCCACGCATGGGCGCACACATCACATGCGCAAAAGAAGTATGAACAATATTCATAAGTTAAAACAATTGTTCTCTACCACCAAACACCCGTTGTCGGAAGAAATCGAGCCTAATTGTGTCTCTAAAGCTCTAACCGACCTACGGTGGCGGGCTGCTATGGATGATGAATTTACAGCTATGCAATGACACGACACTTGGGAGCTAGTACCACATTATCCACATGCAAATATTATAGGTTGCAAGTGGGTCTTTATAATTAAAAGAAAGTCTGATGGATCCATCGATAAATTCAAAGCTCGACTAGTGGCAAAAGGGTTTCATCAACGCCCTAGCATTGAGTATAATGAAACCTTCAACCCCGTAGTAAAGCCGGTTACCATTCGTACGGTTACGAAAAATACATTATATCATATTCTCTCATATAATCAACTCGAACTCGCTGAGACGCTATTTTGCACAATAACATCCAGTACTTCTCGTTGAACTAATCACCACTACCCAATGTATTATTTTATAAGGTTACGAAAAACTCGCAAATGAAAATATATCAAAGTAGTGTATAATCAGTCACATATACTTAATGTTATTGATATAGATTAAGAAATAAATAGTCTCCGATACATCATTCTTCACTATCAACAGAGAAGAACTAATCTCACTATGAAAACACAATGAAAATATGCGATTACATGTACACAAGCATAAATGCACCGATATCATTTTGTCGGCTAAGATCAACGCTAAATATTGGAATGATACCTCAACCTTTCATGACAAGATTGTCCAAGTCTGTGTGAGTTGTGAATTTTATCCTAAAAGAAACTGATTGTGTTCATTCATCCATCGCACAATCTATAATGTAGAAAATGGACTTGTTTGCAATATAAATTCCACAAAAAATAAATTACAAACAAATGACTAAAAAAAATTCTTATTAAATTGAAGTGAAAATATGTATGTTTTAATACTCAAGCGTAAAATATGATTTAGAATATATAAAAACTAACACATATATCAATTTATTTATGGCATAAACGAATGTTTAGACTTAATTAACGGGTCTCCACAACCAAAAACAAAACTTTAGGATTAATGAAAAGTATGAGTACCAATTGAATTAGAGACTAACATATAAAAATTTACATTGTGTTCATTTTAAATTTATCATGCCACTACATCCCATAAAATAGTGTACTACGAGTATGTCAAATACAAGGAAATATGAATGAGGAAAACAAAAAATAAATCCTAGAATGTATATAGTCGTCATCTATATATGGAATAAACCCTCTGAACTTACACTACCCTACCAAGTTTCTCGATGTGTTCTATTGATGTGGTTGTTAGTTCTTTACTTACATGGTGTGCATGATACCATCATCAATTGTAATTTGTAGATTTTATGTTTTATAATCATTGACCAATAACAAATATTTAATAAGTTTAGTACCTTACCTTTTCGCTTTAAAGATTTAATTTTGTGGGTGTAAAATTTTATAATGTTTTACATTCAGAAACACGTGCATTAAAAAAGACATAACATCATTGATTTAACTCTATTAAATTTAGACTTTACTAACATCAATTAAATTTCTCATAGTTTAGTGAATGACATAAATCATTGTTAGTATTTGTAAATTCAGTTATCATAATATTTAATAAAGATTGCAAAAGTAACTTTTTTTTTCTTAGGTTGCACTGATTTCGTAAAATAAGACACTTAATAAATCGAATGAAGTATATAAGCTAAATTTATTAAGTCATTATTTTTTATAACATACAATCAAGATCTTAGTTTGTCATCAATCATTAATTAATTACTATGTCCCTATTAGAACTATCACCCATATTTCTAAAAAGGTGTTTGACTAAACTTATTTTAAAAAGCTTATAAGATGTCATAGTTTAAGAGCTTATAAATTGTCAAGGTGTATGGATAAATGAACTTATAAGATCTTTTAAAAAGCTTATAAAATGATAGTGTCTGACATTTTAAATTTTTCGCATATGATTTTGTTGGGGTAAATTTGGTAACAAAATATTGTAAGGTTATTTATGTAATTTTATTGCAGCTTATAAGTTCTTGAAGAAATAAGTTGAAGCTACTTATTTTTTGAGCAACGCTTATAAGTTCAAAAAACTTATTTTTACAACTTATAAGTTCAAGAAAATGACATATTATTCAACAACGGCCCACCGAGTTTTTTCACACGTAAGGAGCCCAAAAAGGATGAAGTTACGCCACCTGAGATTTATAATGGGCCAAATCAAAATGCAAGCTATAGGCAAATTCTTGAGGAAGACAGTTTAATTGAGGCTGAAGAGCGAGACAACGAAGCACCACCGGGGTTCCCAACGCCCATGCACAAAAATGTTCCTCTAGCCCAAATTCAGGAACAAATAAATTCAACCCAACTAGAAACAATTGAAGCAAGCTCCTCAGATCCGTTCAATTTGGATCCCATTATAAACAGAAAAGGAAGCAGCATGAAACAAAATGGAGAGCGGACAAGAAAGATCGGGAAGAGGGCCAGGAAAAAGACTGTAAGAGAGAAATAAAAAGAGAGGTGGAACGAATTTGTCAAAGATCTTGAGGCAGATATGCGAGAAGGTGATTATAGACAGAATTTCAAAGTAAATCACATGAGTACAACCAATCCTTCTAATGCTATTGTTCGGCAGTATAACACTTCGGAGGAAGGTCAAAATGAAGATGAGGTAAGAGTGTATATGCTCAAAAAAAATAGCAAATAGGGATATGTCATATGGTGAAAAGTTGGGTTTGGTATGCTTGGGAAACATGGATGAGATTATCAATAAGCTATGTGAGATGGAAGTGAGAGATGTAACAAGGCTAGAAAACGAGATGGGAACGGGTGGAAATGCGTTGTTAATTAAATGAAGATACTTTCTTTCAATATTAGAGGATTAGGGGGAGGAGGAAAAAAAACAACAGTGAGAAATTTGGTGAAAAAATTTGATATTGATTTTGTTTGCATATAAGAAACTAAACCAAGAACACTAAATATGAAGGATTGTGTTGCAATATTTGGGAACCAAGACATCGGGTGGATAGCAAAAGAAGTAGTAGGGAATGCTGGAGGTATACTCAATATTTGGAAAAAGGAATCTTTTAGTCTGGTTAATTCTTGGGAAGAAGATGGTGTTTTGGCAGTAGAAGGAAAATGGGGAAAGGAAAACATTCAAGTATCTATCCTTAATGTTTATTCATCTTGTAGTCTTGCTGATAAGAGAGCATTGTGGAAGATGTTAAAGGGGAAAACCAAAGCCAAATCAAATGAGAATCTATGTATTTTTGGTGATTTTAACTTAGTGAGAAACAATCAAGAAAGAAGAGGAAAAGAACCTCAAGCAGAAACAAATGATAACATTCAGTTTGACGAGTTCATCCGTGATTCAGCCTTAATAGATTTGCACTCAACCAGAAAAGATTTATATGGTACAAGAGTAATGGATACGGAGCAAGCAGAATTGATAGGTTTTTATTCTCTGAAAAATGGTTGGAAATTTGGCCAAACTTATATCAAACTGCGCTGGAAAGAAGTGTGTCAGATCACTCTCCAATTCTGATAAGAAATGAATGTGTTGATTGGAGACCTAAGCCCTTCAGAGTTTTAGATTCTTGGATGAAAAATCCTGAATTCAAACCAGATGTGGAAAATAATGGAATAATGTGAAGATTACAGGGTGGAAGAGATTTATTCTGAAAGAGAAACTTAAAGCTCTGAAAGTGAAATTAAAAGATTGGAACTTGAAGACTTTTGGGAATATTGATACCAAGATCAAGAGCTTGATAGAAGCAATGAATATGGATGACATAAAACGGGATGATCAGAGAAATGATCCAACACAGGAAGAAAACGACAAAAGGAAGGAAATTTAGCTCGAACTACAGAAGTTGCTTAATATGAGAGAATCAATGCAAGCTCAAAAAGCAAGATCAAAATGGATAGAAAAAGGTGATGTGAATACGAGATTCTTTCGTGCATGTGTAAACAGAAATAGAAAAGATGTGGATTTGCAGGACTTATCTTTAATGGAGTGTGGAAAGAAGATGTGGAAGAGGTGAAACAAAACATCAAAGAATATTTTGCAAATCAATTTTCTTCAGCAAAATGGCGTAGACCAATTTTGTCAATCTAACCAAAGAGGCGTCTCACCGAGAAAGAAAAAAAATACTTAACTGAAATCTTCACAGAAGAGGAAATAAGGAGAGTAGTCTGGGAATGTGAAGGGTCAAAAAGTCCAGGTCCAGATGGATTCAACTTCAAATTTATTCAAAATTTCTGGGATGCTTTGAATATTTTTTTTGCTGACTTTGTGAATGAATTTCACCAAAATGCATGACTAGTGAAGGGCTCTAATTCTTCTTTCATTGTCTTGATTCCAAAGATTCTCAATCCAGTAAAGATCGAACACTTCAGACCAATCTCTTTAATTGGTTGCATGTACAAAGTACTAGCTAAAATTTTAGCTAATCGTTTCAGCAAAGTGATTGAGAGTGTGATCTTGATCAACCAATCGGCTTTTATTAAAGGAAGACAAATTTTGGACAGCGCGTTGATAGCAAATGAGATCGTAGATGAGGTAAGGAAAAAGAACTCAAGTTGTGTGCTTCTGAAACTTGACTTCGAAAAAGCCTATGATTCGGTGGATTGAGACTACTTGGTGAATACTATGAAGATGATGGGGTTCAATGAAAAATGGTGTACATGCATTAAAGAGTGTCTCTCTTGTTCGTCAGCGAGAATTCAAGTTGCAAAAGGAATTGCGTCAAGGTGATCCAATAGCTCCGTTCCTCTTCCTAATTGCAGTAGAGGGATTGCGTCTGTTGATGGAGAAGGCAAGGGAAGATGACACTTTTCTGGAGTTAAATTGAGACATAATCAAGTGAAAGTTTCTCACCTCCAATTTGCGGACGACACATTAATTTTTGAAAAACCGTCAAAGTCAAATATTCAAAGTGTCAAAGGAATTATTCGGAGTTTCGAATTGATTTCTGGTTTGAAAGTGAATTTCCAAAAAAAGTACATCCATTGGAATAAACATTACAGGCGAAGAATCAAAAGATTTTGTAGAAGAGCTGAAGTGTAAGACGGGTTTTATACCATTCAAATATCTTGGGGTGCCGATTGGTGTGAATCCGAGAAAAGAAGCTATGTGGAGGTCTGTTATTGACACCATTCGAAAAAGATTGAATAGATGGGAAAACAAGTTTCTCTCTTTTTATGGTAGAATCATCCTACTTAAATATGTGTTGTCCAATTTGTCAAAATATTATCTTTCTCTTTTCCGAGCTCCTTCTATTGTGGTGAAGAGGATCATGCAACTTCAAAGGGATTTCTTATGGGGCAAGAAGGTGGGGGTAATAATAAGATAGCATGGATGAAGTGGGATAACATTTGTAGTCTAAAAGAGGCAGATGGACTAGGGGTTAGGAGAGTTGATTGATGTAACATTACTTTTCTAGGAAAATGGGGTTGGAGGTTAAGGGTACAAAAAGACGACTTATGGTGTAAGATGGTTCTTTCAAAATATGGCGGAAGAGAGGGATAGGAAAAATCCTTTAGAGAGTCGGGAAATGGAGACATGAGTAGAAGTTTGATATGGTGGAAAAACTTATATAAACATGTTCTCTTAATTTAGTGGTTCACGGATAATTGCACTAAGGATGTTGGGGAGGAAGACAAAACAAGTTTTTGGAAAGAAAAATGGGTGGGGGAAAGTAGTCTTGAATCAAATTTACCACACATGAGTTCCTTAAGAAGATCTGGTGCAAACTTGCACCAAACAAAGTTACTGCATTTTGTTGGAGGCTCCTTCAAGATAGAATCCCGACTCAACAAAATTTATCAAAACGAGGAGTTCTTCGAGAGATAACTGATGACAAGTGCCCTCTCTGTTTGAATTGTTGTGAATCCGTAGATAATCTGTTCTTTACATGCTCATTTCCATACAAAGTGTGACCTTGTTGCTATAATTGGTTCGGATTGAACTACGTTGGACATGTAAATCCAGTATTTTAATTGGAGCAACATTTGGGGGTGACAATGAAAAATGATGCACTAGAATGGTGGAAAATTTTATGGATTGTGTTATTGGAACCTTTGGAACCATCGAAATGATGTGATCTTTAACAATGTGTCGAGTTGTGTTGAGAATTTAGCACAATTAATCAAAATCTGTTTGTGGTTTTGGATTTCAAACCTTTATTGTAATAGGGTGTTATATAGTTTAGGAAATTGAATTTGTAATCCATCTCTTTGCCTCGTGGTGTTGTAACTAGTTGCTTTGTAATTTGTTTTAAAAACTTGTTTTTTGTTGACGACTTGCACCCCTCGTGTGGTATGCTATAAATTTTATTTACCGAAAAAAAGCTATTAAACAACATATAAGTTGTTTTAAGGAGCTTATAAGTTCCCCCAAAATCCCCAATAAATATTACACCCCATAAAAATATTTATTGAAAGACTTCATTAATATATTTCTGATTTAAAATAACAATATGTTTTCAATGATAAATTAGTTGAGCAAAGATTTGTCTCTTAATGAATTGATTAATCAACCAAAAAACTAATAAAAGGTGAAAATTAAAGTAATTAAATTACACATCCTTAAGAACATGAAAGGGGAAAAGTAGGGACAATTCTAAAATGGTGCGAGTAAATTTTATTGTAGTAAGAAAGATCAACATGTGGGGTTCTTCACGATCAACACCGGACACTTAACTTTCTGCACACAATGGTGACTCACGCTGCCAAGAAATGTCCTGTTATTTATCACCATAAACATTATAATTAATTAATACTGCTAGTTATAAATCATATGACTACGTTACGTTGGTAGTGATATTGTCCACAAAAAAAGTAGACATTAAAAATAATTAAATAATTAAATAATTAAACAAACCTCTTAATAAGACCATAGCCATGACTTCCCAAGACCAATAAATCAACCTTCAGTCTATCTGCCACGTGGCATATCACATCCTTAGGATCACCGTGCTCCACAATCGTCTCTACCTTAGCCTGCGCTTCAATTCAAATTAATACTATGTAAATATTGTTTAAATATCAAAATTTGTGGATGTTTACTGAGCAGAATATAATTAATAATCAGAATTATTCATTTTTTTGAATTACTTTAATCTTATAAATAAATAATTTCTTATCGTAGCGTCGGTAAGAGATTTTATGAGTTTTATCTTAATTCATAAACTTTAAATTAATTTATATTATTTTTATTTATCTAATCTTATCTAGACTTATCCAACTTAGTAATAACTGGTAGTTTTTTTTTTTTTTTTCATAGATCAACCTTTTCTTTTATTTCATATTCATTTGCTGATTTTGAATTTAATACTTAGTTTGTCCTAATCCGGTCATTTTTTTTCTTTATGATTTGATTTATTTCTTACTTTTTATTAATTTCAACATAATTAATTGTATAATTACGTAGATTTAGGAAATGAATAAAAAAGAGAAACGATAACTACTAACTTGTTTGGGGGTGGGGATACCATCATACCAATAGTTAGAACCAACCCGGTAGCCCTCCGTCCTACTAAGTATGATATATTTTATTCCAATACAGTTAGTAAGGAGAATGTATAAACTAAGTAAGACACCTTTTATTCCGATACGGTTAGTAAGAAGAGTGTATAAAATAGTGTAAGAGTTATAAAGATGGTAGAATCCACACCTTTTTAAAAGATAATTTTTACTATTTTTAGAATATGTCAAGCTTAGTAGCACCAAGTGTGCTAAGTTTAGTGGAACAAAATGAATACTATTTTTATGAATTATGTAGTATGATGTAAAATATTACTTTTATAGATTTTGATGATAACTTTTATTTACTAATTTAATTAGTTACTTTTTTTTAATTTCAAAATCATGATGCTTTCTACTTTCCCTAAAAGACAGAATAAAGGAAGTGTTAGCATTAAACATTTTGATAATCATATTACATCATAGTTTAAATTTCCTTTTCTTGTGAAAGATTTCTGAAAGATAAAAATCTGTTGGAAAAGGATTCCATATTTTACCACACCCAATTTTATTATTACCAAATATTGATCTCAATTTAAAAAAAATAATGAAAATATTATTGATCTCGACAGTTTTTTCAAGACATGTGATCATCCTCCTATTAAGTAAGAATAAACCAATAAATTTACCTTATTACCCTCAGATCCTACAAAAGGCCATGATTAACTTCATTTTAATTAAGAGAGATTCTCATTTTATAGATTAAATATATTAAAATCACAATACTATAAAAAAATTATTTACCTGGTGATTAAAACCAGAGCAAAGTTTAGAAGCCTTGTGCATAACGTTGTGAGCAACTTGGTCAGAATACTTCTCCATTGCCGCTACCATACTTTGAGAACAGAATCCATACCCTAATTAAATTTACACTTCAATTAATCAACCATAATTTCTTAATTAACCCCTTAATTTAATAATAGGTAAATAAGCTTGCTGTTAATTATTAAGTACTAGTAATTACTAGTTAATTAAAACTCAATAGAATTACCTTCTGAATTGACGGCCGTGTAGAGAGGCAGCGGCGGCTTAGCAAAGACTAAAATAATGGTGTCTAAATTGGAATCATGGGAAGATACCAAATTCTGGAAGCACCATGAAAGAGCATATGCACTCTCCTCTCCTTCATCAATACCTATCAATATCTTTCTCCCTTTTTCTCCCATTTCAATAATTATATATTTATATGATTTGGATAATCTATTACGGGGTCTGACATCATTGTGTTTATATAATGAGAGAGTGAGAGAGAAGAGGTTGTAGTTTGTTGGATTTTATCTGGTCAATTAGTTGATGGTTTGTTGGGTTGAGGTTTTAGTTATATGTGGTTTTGGAAATGGTGGGCTTCAATGGTATTTTCATGACTTTATCTACCAACTTAATTACAATTGAGAAGATATCATGTTTGAACATAATATATTAATTAAAGAAGTTTCAAATTTAGTACTGCATTCCTTTGCTACATACATATTATGGGATATTATGTATAATACTTTTTTTTTTTAATTATACTCTTCTAATTACAAGTGGATAAATTGCACATCCTCAAACCAACACTTCAAATATATATTTACACAGTTCTTGGATTTCAAAATTGCTGAATCATTAAGCCACAATTTATCTTATAAATATTATACAGAAAAATATGTTGCCTCAGTTTAGAATTGTTAACTTTTTAATACCATGAAAGTCCAATTTGTCTTGCAACTTCCATTGATTCTATAATTTTCATTAAATAAAAAAAATGTCATGAATGTGTTTTCAGAATAAGATGATAATATACTTTTTTCCTACTTTACTCTTTTCTTAATATTTGTAGTTAGATTGTAATTTTGTTTTTGTTTATTATATTAAGAATTAAGATCCTCTTATCTCTGTCTCTCTGATATTTCTGGTATACTTTTTTTCTCAATCTTTCTCAAAGAAAGCTTTAACATTAATGCAATTTCCTCATCAAATTCTATTTTTAAAATTATCATAAGTGCACGTCACGTTCATCTGACAAATTTTCTTATTATGTTTCATAGTAAGATCTTGAGTTTATAAGGACAACATAGTTGAATTAAAATAAGAAATATGTCGTATTCATGCACACTCTTATCTGGTAAATATTGTAATAAAATAAAAATTTTATTAATAAATTGAGAATCGGAGATTATAATGGAACAAAAAATAGTCGACTCGAGGAAAGTTCTCTTTCTGCAAGACGAGATACGCCCCGACTAGTGCTCACGGTTCGACGTATCGTCCCCAAAGATAAAACGACTATGTCCCTAACGAAATTAGCACCAAAATTCGAAAGGGTCCCAACGAACTTGATGAGAAAGAGAAACCGAGCAACAAATGATGCTCCTACAAATTATAGAATGAAACTAAATGGAAATATATATATGAAATGCGGATGAGAGAATAACTCTTCTTGCAATGAGATGCTCCTCAAGCACTATGAGTACACATATATATAGCTACCATGGGAAGGTAGTTGGTCACGACAATTAAGCCTTACAAGACCCTTGGCTTGAACCATTTAATGAAATATTAATACTCCACTAATGCAGCCAATTAATAGGCTAACAGAAAGCCAAACGTTGATTAGCAGAAGGCCAAAGGTTATCCTCTTGCATGGATTTAAAATTGGACTTGAAAGAACAAAATTGGACTCTTCAATACTGTTGGGTTTTGAATGGTGGAAATAAGAACAATAACAATAACAAGTAGAATAGAACACATGAATTACGTGGTTCGGCTCAAAATCAAGCCTACGTCCACGGGAGAAAAGAGATCAATTCACTAATTTCAAAACAGAAAGAAGTTACAGAGATTACAATGAAGAACACTCAAGGATTTACTCTCTTTCTTTCCCCTCGTGTATCACTCTCCCTCTTTCTCTAGAAATTTACAAGTGAATCTCAGATTATGCTAAAAGTCTTCTTCAATCACAGAGCTTCGTGCTATATATAAGACACTAGAAAAAATCTCATGGAAATCACTAGAAGAATGTAGATGGCAATTCCTGAATATTCCAGATTGATTCCGTTAGATACAACTAACTCCCGTACAATCCAGATGATTCCTACCACTCACTGCCACATCTTGTTGTAACAAACTCCAACAAACTCTGACAGTTTGATTCCACCTTCAGAAACGGTTAAAACCCTTTCTAGAACACCCGGAAACATTCCCGCTAACAACAGATCGATGTACAGAAAACCCAGAACAGATCGTTATAGAGCAGCAAGAGGTTTGCCTATAAACGATCTGCTCCTCCTACGCTTCTTCACAGCGAGCTGTTCCAACAGGTAGTTTACTTTTACCAAATGATCTGTTCCTTAACAATAATCTGGTTTCCACCAAAACGATCTGCTCTAGCACTTCACAGCAGCGGGCTGCTCTCGCTGAACCACAGCAGCGGGCTGCTCCCGCTTCGCTATCTGTTCCGCCAAAACTTAACCACACAGCTCGCTGACGAGCTGCTTCCCAACAGATAGTACACTTTTACCAACTACTATCTGTTCAACAACAGATGGTAAGCTTTAACCAACCACTAGCTGTTCACCGCCAGCAATCAATCTGCTTGTCACTATCTGTTATCCAGACAGATGGTTTTGCACCAACAGCGATCTGTTCCACTATCTGCTCAACTTCAGATAGTTAAACTTTCTGCTCCACTATCTGCTCAACAACAGATAGTTAAACTTTCTGCTTCACTATCTGCTCCACTATCTGCTCAACTTCAGTTCATGTGATCACAACTCTCAACAAATACACATGCGTGTATAAAGTAGCAACCAAACTTAGCCTCCCAAAATTGGGCTAAATAAATTTTTAAGTGGGCTTAACCCCCACAAAAAATTAAACTTATCTAATTTTTGTTAGCCCAAAACATTAGATATTTCCAAGTCCAAATACACCACACTAGCATATCATTTCTCACTCACCGAAAATTTGATTTTGAAAAATAAAATGCTTATCATTTAATTCTCAAAGAATTAAATATACAATCGCCACATTGATTAAGAACCCTACAAGTTCAAAATCAATTTTCTAACAATCCCCCACATGAGTGGAAATGCATATGCATGAATGCAGACACAAGCTCAATTCTCGTGAGACAATACCGCATTTGGAAAGGTAACTTGTGGTTTTGAACCTTCCATGGTTAACACCATCGGGCATACCGGCGGACTAGTGGACGCGATGCCTTGAACTATTCCTCCTTAGAGTATACCGAGTCAATAATATTAACACAATATCACCTCGACCTCGTCAGTTCTCACGTTTGGGTCCGTTTCGGCCATGGACACCCTCTTTGGATTCATAAGTGACTATTCACATGAAGCGGCCCCACTTCTCACTTATATAGGTGACTCTTATCGAGTATCTTGCCATACTCCTTTACCAAGAATCATTAAAAGTCAAAAGACTTATCCTCACCACATTGCAAGTCTTCAACACTCATTTGCTTTCTAGGGAAGGGCCGAGTGTTACAACACAGACTCATACAACTTAGTTTTCCCATTGAACCAAGTTCTTGGGATCTCCAGTCATCATGGTTGGGTTACCATTATACTCATCCTTGAGATGTGGATTTTAATCCCATTCCCTCTAGCAATTTAACCATTTGATTACGATTCAAACCTTTAGTTAACGGATCCGCTATGTTATCTATTGATCTGACATAATCAACTGAGATAACACCACTCGTGATCAATTCTCTAACGGTATTGTGACGATGTCGTATATGTCGAGATTTACCATTATACAGCCCGTTATGTGCACGTCCGATAGCTGCTTGACTATCGCAGTGTATCACCACTGACGGCACAAGTTTCTTCCAACATGAAATATCTTTTAGGAAATTACGAAGCCACTCAGCTTCTTCTCCCGCTTTATCCAAAGCAAAACTTAGATTCCATGGTGGACCGAGCTATACACGTCTGTTTCGTTGATTTCCAAGAAACAACACCACCCCCCACAACGAAGACATATCCACTCGTTGAGAATGAATCTCTCGAGTCAGATATCCAATTTGCATCACAATAACCTTCAAGCACAGGGGGATATCTCGAGTAATGCAAACCAAAGTTAAGAGTATACTTCAACTATCTCAAAACACTCGTCAGAGCTTTCCAATGTTCCTTACTTGGATTACTCGTGAATCTACTCAACTTATTCACTAAACAAACTAGATCCGGTCTAGTGCAGTTTGTGATATACATCAAACTGCATATAACTCTAGCATATTCTTTTTAAGAAACAGGATCACCCTTATTCTTACTCAAGTGAACGTTAAGCTCTAAAGGGGTCTTAGCCGGAAAGCTATCAAATGCATTGAATTTCTTTAGCACTTTCTCAACATAGTGAAATTGTGTTAAGGCAATTCCTTCGGATGTTCTTAAAATTCTTATCCCAAGAATCACATCTGCCAACCCCAAATCAACTATTTTAAAATTTCTCTTTAACATTCATTTCGTATCAACGATAACCTGATTATTATTCCCCATAATCAACATGTCGTCTATATAAAGACACACAATAACAAAAATATTAGGTGAGCCTTTAATGTAAACACATTTATCACACTCATTGATTTTGAAACCATTTGACAACATTACTTCGTCAAATCTCAAGTGCCACTGCAAAGGCGCTTGTTTCAAACCATACAAGGAACGAACTAATTTGCACACCTTCTTCTCTTGACCCGGTGCAACAAACCCCTCGGGTTGTTCCATGTATATCTCATTCTTCAATTCACCATTCAAAAAGGCAGTCTTAACATCCATTTGGTGAATCTCAAGATTGTGCAAGGCAACAATCGCGAGAAGCACACGAATAGATGCAATTCTTGTCACTGGTGAATAGGTATCAAAGAAATCATACCCTTCATTTTGTTTAAAGTCTTTGACTACAAGTCTAGCCTTAAACTTGTCAATAGTGCCATCAGGTTTAATTTCCTTTTAAGGATCCATTTACAACCTAATGTTTATGACCTTCCGGGAGATCGGTCAACTCCCACGTGTGATTTTCCATTATAGAATCAATCTCACTATTGTCAGCCTCTTGCCAGAATGCAACATCTGGGCCTGAGAGGGCTTCACTAATCGACTTTGGTTCTTCATCCAACATAAACGTGATATAGTCATGGCCAAAATCTTTGGCAATTCTACCTCTTTTGCTTCATCTCGGTTCATCATCAACCGGATGAGAACTCGTAACCTCTTCAACAGTTCTTTTAGCAGAGCTATTTACAACCGTTTCACTTTCCTTATCCTTACAAGGATATATATTCTCAAAGAATATAACATTTCTAGATTCAATCGTTGTACCTTCTTTCACGTCGGAAATCTCCGAGCGGTGAACAAGAAAACGGTATGCGCTACTGTTAAGTGCATAACCGATAAAGATACAATCAACTGTTTTAGGGCCAATTGTAACTTATTTCGGTAAAGGCACTTGAACTTTAGCCAAACACCCCCACACTTTGAGGTATTTGTACGACGGTTTGCGTCCTTTCCACATCTCGTAGGGAGTTACATCCTTACCTTTAAGTGCAATCTTATTCAAAATATAATTCGCCGTCAAGACAGCTTACCCCCACATGTTCAGGGGTAATCCCGAACTAATCAACAGGGCATTCATCATCTCCTTAAGAGTACGATTTTTGCGTTCAGCAACCCGGTTAGACTGAGGTGAATATGGGGCTGTAGTTTGATAAATTATGCCACTAGCGTTGCATAACTCCTCAAACGGAGCAACATACTCCCCTCCTCTATCACTTCTCACAATCTTAATCTTACGATCAAGTTGATTTTCTACCTCCGATTTGAAGTTTCTGAAAGCTTCAATCGCCTCATCTTTACTTCTTAGAAGATAAAGATAACAATATCGTGTGCAATCATCAATAAAAGTAATAAAATAATTTTTACCACCTCTAGTTTGCACAAATTTTAAATCACACACATTTGTGTGAATTAAACCTAGAGGTTCAGTACTCCTTTCAACCGAGTGAAATGGTAGTTTAGTCATTTTGGCTTCAACATAAATTTCACACTTTCCTTGTGAATTAAATTCACCAACTTTTAGTAAATCTAAATTTACTAATCTTTTTATCGCATTTAGATTAACATATCCTAATCTACAATGCCATAAATCAGAGCACTCAAGAAAGTAAGAGGAAGACGAGTCATTCTCATTATTCTCAAGTTTCGGTACACGGCGAAAAACCATTACAATGAGCTTAAAAAGACCATTGGAAAAAAAAACCCTTTCCAAGAAAAATACCAAACTTAGACAGAACAAACTTGTCAGATTCAAACACGAGCCTAAAGCCCTTACTAACAAGAATAGAACCCGACACTAGATTCTTTCGAAGGTCTGGGACATGCAACACATCCTTCAACCTAAGCTCTTGACCAGAAGTCAGTTTGAGCACGCAATCACCAACTTCGGCAATATCAGACGAGTCTTGATTGTCCATGTGAAGCTTCTTCCTCTCAAGATCTCGATACGTCGAAAATATAGTTCGATCCGAGCACACATGAACGGTAGCGCTCGTGTTGATAAACCTTGCACGCGGATTATCGACGTGGTTGACTTCATAAACCACGGCAGCTAAGTCATTCTCATCCCACTTGTCTTTCTCAACAGCGTGGGCATGCCTCTTAGTCACCTTCTTCTTTTTCTTCGGACTGGTGCAGTCCTTTGCCATGTGGCCCGGCTTGTCGCAATTGAAGCATGTACCTTCAAATTTTCGAACAACAACTTTGCCCTTGATTTAGCATTAGGGAGACCACGCTTCTTGGAGTTCTCGCTACGCTCCATTAAATTGGTTTTCGCCTCATCTCCAAGCTTAAACCTTAGATCACGCCTCCTACTGTCTTCTTCGATTCGAAGCTTGACAATAAGATCTTCAATCTCCATCTCACTCTTTTTGTGAGTAAGATAGTTCTTGAAGTCCTTCCAACTCGGTGGAAGCTTCTTGATCATGGCAGCAACCACGAATGAAGTCGACAAAGCCATTTGCTCTTCTTGCTTGTCGTGCAAAAGAGTTTGCAACTCTTGCACTTGCTCTATCACGGATCGAGAATCGATCATCTTGAAGTCCAAAAAGTTGACTACAAGAAACTTTTTCGTTCCCGCATCCTTGACATGGTACTTCTTCTCAAGAGCATCCCACAGCTCTTTCGCCGTTTTCACACCGGCATAAACCGAGTATAGATTATCCTCTAATCCGTTTAACACGTAGTTCTTCGCTAGGAAGTCGCCTTGATGCCAGACATCAGAGGCAGCATTAACTTGGAAGTCCACATCCTCCGTTACAGCCGGAGCATCCTCACTCAAGAAGTTGGTAAGTCCCAATGTTGTTAAATAAAACATCTTTTGATGCCACCTCTTGAAGTCAACAACCATAAATTTATCGGGTTTCTCCCTTTGAGGTAGAGACCTCGAAAGAGGAGCCATCACATACACGTTAGTCCAGGTAGAGGTAAGAGCAACAGTGGAGCCACCGATTAGAGTGGTGGAAGCGGCGGTAGTAGAGGATGTGGCGGCGGCAGTCGAGGCAGCGGCGACGGTATTTGAGGAAGTCGACATCTCCAAAGCAAAGTCGGTATCTCGTCTTGCGATTGTAATAATAAAATATAAATTTTATTAATAAATCGAGAACCGGAGATTACAATACTTTAGAGATTACAATGGAACAATAAATAGTCGAGTCGAGGAAAGCCCTCTTTCCGCAAGACGAGATACGCCCCGACTAGTGCTCACAGTTCGGCATATCGTCCCTAAATATAAAACGACTACGTCCCCAACGAAATCAGCACCGAAATTTGAAAGGGCCCCAACGAACTTGACTAGAAAGAAAAACCGAGCAACAAATGATGCTCCTACAAATTATAGAATGTAACTAAATGGAAATATGTATGAAGTGCGGATGAGAGAATAACTCTTCTTGCAATGGGATGCTCCTAAAGCATTATGAGCACACATATATATAGCCACCATGGGAAGGTAGTCGGTCACGGAAATTAAGTCTTACAAGACCCTTGGCTTGAACCATTTAATGAAATATTAATACTCCACTAATGCAACTAATTAATAGGCTAACAGAAAGCCAAACGTTGATTAGCAGAAGGCCAAAGGTTATCCTCTTGCATAGATTTAAAATTGGACTTGAAAGAACAAAATTGGACTCTTCAATACACATGCGTGTATAAAGTAGCAACCAAACTTAGCCTCCCAAAATTGGGCTAGATAATTTTTTAAGTGGGCTTAAC
The DNA here is from genome assembly GCA_026898415.1 of Leonotis leonurus. Classification (NCBI taxonomy): domain Eukaryota; kingdom Viridiplantae; phylum Streptophyta; class Magnoliopsida; order Lamiales; family Lamiaceae; genus Leonotis; species Leonotis leonurus. Next base: position 14,837 of record JAPKLX010000616.1, on the reverse strand, counting down.
CCCCACAAAAAATTAAACTCATCTAATTTTTGTTAGCCCAAAAAATTAGATATTTCCAAGTACAAATACACCACACTAGCATATCATTTCTCACTCACCGAAAATTCAATTTTGAGAAATAAATGCCTATCATTTAATTCTCAAAGAATTAAATATACAATCGCCACATTGATTAAGAACCCTACAAGTTCAAAATCAATTTTCGAACAAATATACTCTCTTTAAATTTTGGAGATGTGTTTAAAGTTACGAAGAAAAATAAAGATTCATTTCAATCTTAGTATATCGTGATGTATCGTAAAAGAAGGTATGATGCTCCATTATTTTTTCTAAAATGACTACATATTTTATGGAAGATTTATAATATTATATTTTACTATAATTTCTTAATCATTATATTTTTTAATCTTCAAGTTCAATATTAAGAATTTAGAATTTAATAGCTATAAAGCATTCAATAGAATTCTAACTTTTTTACTATTATAATTTTTTTATTTGTCCCGATACAAGTTATGTGATGCATAGGGATACATTAATGAAATTTCGTGTGTTTTGAAGGCAACTTAATTAGTGTGTAGTGAGGCAATACCGAAGGGAAATCCAATTTTGACATGTAGTTTAAATATCAATCATTCAATCGAAACTTAGTGTTGGACGAATGATAAAATAATATATGAATTAGATTAAGTGCAGAAGTCGATGGTCTTGTTATATTTAGAAAACCAAAATATTTTCCTTAAGGTTTCATTTTAGTATTAATCAACATTCACTATAATATATGAATGTTTGTTAACACAGTTGATAATAATCAATAGAAAACAATAAAGAGTAAGACACAAGTTTGGTTTGCGTGATTTAGAGATGAAAACTCCTATATCCACGATTCTCTATGCGATTTGAGGTTCTCCAACTAAATTGAATGTGTTCTTACAAAGATCAATCCATTGAGGATTTGATATAAAACGAGTTACGATCACTTCTAGCTTAAAAACTATCTAACAAACTAGATATGTCTTCCGTTACAAAGTGTTCTAACTCTAAGTAATACTTGATAGTTTAATTACTGGGAATACAAAGTATTCTTAGATTTTCAGATTGAGAGCTAAGGATTTGAGAACGTTTTGAGCTTGTATAAGCTTTGATCGCGCGAGTTACCGGTGTTTGAAAATGTCAAAATGTTGAGATATTTATAGCTATCTCTCATAGATGTAGCTGTTAGAGAGACCGGGCTATGACTAAAAGTGATCTTCGAACCGTGATGATAGTGACCCATCACACGGCTCTCAAACCTATCATGTGGTGGTTGAACTATTAGCCCTTGCCAAATATCCTCAAGGGCACCGTGAAATATTCGCGAAATACACACAAAATACCCGCGAAATACCCACCTAGCTACCCATCCAAATCTAAGTTCTTATCTCAAATTGGAAATTGAAGGATCTCCATCAAAGGAAGGCTCTATAAAACATTCAAATTTAAGTTCTTATCCCACAATGAAAATTTAAGAATCACCATCAATGGAGGGCTCCGACAAAAAAATATCAATTTTTAAACTTAGATTTGTCAACTCAAGTAAAAATATCAAAGTTGTTAAAATTTATAAATTTTGGAAAAAACTCGCTTCTCGGGTTGTTGGTTCTACCGATTTTTTGTCGGTTTCATTGGTTGACTACATTTTTCACATTTATTAAAATTTAATTCAATGTGACCTGGACCGGTTAGCTAACCGGTTCGTGCTTAAACCGGTCGATCTAGTTCAGTCCAATTTTAAAATATTGTGCGGGTTCGTGCGGTCCAATTTAATCCCCGTACCCTAATTTCTTCTCTCATTCTCCTCATTCTCATCTCATAATATCATTCTCTCTGCATTATTCATTGTATCTACATCTCTCTCGAATTCCATATATTCTCACGATGAGAGTTATCCTCTTCCCTAACATTATGATTTCATATCTCCTCTACGTCTCTCTTGAATTCCATTTCATCTCATAAGCTTCTTATGAGAGCTTCTGATTCTCTCTGTTGATGAAGGTCGAATCTCGTTCCCTTCGTCGCCCACATCTTCTGCGATGATAAATCTAGTCATCTTTGACCACATATCCTCTTATTCATCCCGATTTCTCTACCTCTTTCGCTATATCCACCTTCTGCGCTAATGAATGATATAACCCATATGAGGGGCTCATAAGTACACATGATCCACATGTTTAATTAATCATACAAATAATTAATTCTTAATACATTTAATACACACAGGAGAATATAATTGCAGAATAATTAAATTATACCTTCTCCTTTGCAACTCCTCCATTTGTGGAGAAACGATTTGGATCGTTAGCTATCGAACATCAATCCACATCGATGTAATTCTTCACTCAATCTCCCACGATCCAACCTTGGAAACGTCTAATCTATTATTCCCAATCTATATACTAAAATATCGTGTGGACGAATCTATCCAGTAATTAAGGAGAAACAAGAATCAGAGCTTTGAATTCTCTATAATTTTCAAAAATTAGAGATAAATCTCTAGGGGGGGGGGGGGGGGGGGTGTGTGCCAATTTTAGGTAGTGAAGAGAGAGAAATCAGCTCCATCTATGTACTCCTTTTATAGATATTTTGGGTTAGGTTAGGGTTTCTAAGGTGAATGAATAAGATCCCAAATAATAGAACTAATATGCCACTTTAATCTCCTGCAGTTTCCATCTATTATTCAAATTCAAATTTAAATAATTTAAAATTAATTTTGACTTGGTCAAGTCCATAATTTAATTAAATTAATTTCCAAGTCACTTTTGGGCCCAATTAAATTAAATTAATTGTTTGGTCCAACTTAGACTTAAATTAATTAATTTAAATTAATTTAACCTCAAATTAATTACTCTATGGAAATGCAATAAAATGTAATTCTATTATAAATATTTATCGACTATACTATAGGATAAATATTGAACTTATATTCATCCATTCAAATTACTGATGTAACGCTCTTGTCATTAATTATTTCCCGCATTTTAGATTTCTAAATCCATTAATTAATTGAGTTTGCTGACAACTCACAAATTAATTAATATATTTATTCGTGAGTGATCCGGTTCATACTTTAATTATTACGTCGGAATAAATTCCAACCGGCCGAATTTCTTATGCAATAAACCTTTCTGAACGCCCTATACAGATTTAATCAACACGTGTCACCGTGATGCGATTCTGTACGACTGACAGTCGAGCACTTCTAGCTAAGTCAATCACTACCACCCAAGACATCACTGTTTTGGGTTAAACCCGCAAGCGTAGATGAATCAAAGACAATGTATAATCAACCACTTATACTCATTGTGAAACCTCTCAATATGTATATGCAATGCATGTGTATCAGCTTATACATACCGATATCATTATGCGGGCTAAGTTCAGCTCTCGCATCAAATGATACCACAGCCTTTACCGACTAGACTGCCCAAGTCTGTTTAGACTGTGACTTTATACTACAAAGGAGCCGACTGTCTTACCTTCTTTGATCATCGATCTACCACACAGTCTACAATTGCAGTCAATGATCTTATTTGCAATTCAATATATAATAATAATAATAATAAATAACAAACCAATGATAGAAACATTTATTCTCATTAAAATGAAACTGAAAATAAGTCTGATACATCGTCTAATCATAAAGCATGCTTTGACGTATACAAACCCTAATAGTCTCCCACTTATACTCAAACATGCTTTAGAGTATACAAATCTGTGTCGCATGACATATAACTCTCCCACTTATACCTAAAGCAGGTCTATAACACGTCATACTCCTAATCCCTCTACATGCCTCTCAAATGTCTTCTCGTTTAGTCTTTTCGTGAAGGGATCTACTAGGTTGTCATCCGATACAATCTTCGTCACCACTATATTGCGGATGATGTGATATTTCCTCTCAATGTGTTTACTTGCCTTGTGGGCCCGTGGTTCCCTTGAATTTGCCACTGCACCAGAGTTATCACAATAAATCGTGATACTCGTCGGCATACTCGAAATCACATCTAGGTCCATCAAGAAGCTTCTGAGCCAAACTGCTTCCTTTGCAGCCTCAGATGCGGCCACATATTCACCTTTTATGGTGGAGTCCGCGATGCATTTCTGCTTCAAACTCCTCCATGTCACTGCTCCGCTTCCCTAAGTAAACACATACCCTGATGTAGACTTCCTTGAGTCCGGATCCATTTGAAAGTCGGAATGGTATAACCCAAAGGGCAAAATGAATCAGCCTGATAAACCAAATAGTACTCCTTAGTCCGTTTAAGGTACTTGATTATGTTCTTTACCCCCGTCCAATGTCTCTTTCCAGGGTTAGACTAATATCGTGCTACCATGCCTACGGCAAAGCAGATATCCGGCCTAGTACACATCATAGCATATAGGAGGCTACCTACTGCAGAAGCATAAGGTATCTGTCTCATCTCCTCTTTCTCCTCAGGTTTCTTAGGATACATGTCCTGAGAAGGAATGATTCCATGTCTGAAGGGTAAGAAACCCTTCTTGGAATCTTAAATGCTAAAGCGTCTAAGTATAGTCCCTATATAGGACTCTTGAGATAAACAACATTCTCTTAGATTGGTAACGAATGACCTTGATCCCTAGAATGTGTCCCGCATCTCCCATATCCTTCATATCGAATTGGCTTGATAGGTATGCTCTAACGTCTGACAACACTCTCTTGACAATTTCGATCAATAGAATGTCATCTACATATAGCACTAAGAAAACAATTTCCTTACCCTCACAGTTCTTGTACACACAACTCTCGTCAGGGCACTGATCAAATCCATAGTACTTGATAACCTGATCGAAACAAAGGTTCCATGACCGTTAGGCTTGCTTAAGTCCATAAATGGACCTCTGAAGCTTCCACACCATGTATTCCTTTCCTTGAACTGCATAGCCCTTGAGTTGTTGCATATGGATGTTTTCCTCAAGACTTACGTTAAGGAAAACTGTCTTGACATCCATTTGTCATACTTCCCAATCCATATGTGCGACTACTGACATGAGTATACGAATAGACTTGAGCATGACTACTGGTGAGAAGGTCTCACTGTAATCGATACCTTCCTTTTTAGTATAGCCCTTTGCTACTAGTCTAGCCTTGAAAACTATGACGTTGTCGTCGGGTCCTCTTTTCCGTTTGAAGACCCATTTACTCTTTATAGCCCCGCAGCCATCGGGCAGATCAACTAGCTCGTATACTTCCATGTCTACCGTGGATTGCAGTTCAGACTCCATCGCCTCCTTCCAGAGGTGACAGTTCTTGTTGTGTACTGCTTCTTTGTAGTTCCAAAGGTCCGATTCATCTAGGTCTGGGACTGAGTCAGATGCTTCTCCCACTCCAATGAATCGGTCGGGTTGACGAACAACCTTTCCCACTATGACGAGGCTCCACTGCAGGTGGTACAAGTGTTTGGGTTGGTGCTTGTGGTCGTTGTGTTTCTTGTGAATTTGGATTAGCTATAGTTCTCCTTTCCTCATAACTATCTCGCTTCTGGACTTGTGGTTGTTTACATAGTCTTTTTCTAGAAATTGAACGTGAGTGCTTATCACAACCTTACGATCTCTAACACTATAAAAATTTCACCCTTTTATCTCTCTAGGATAGCCAACGAGCAGACACAAGTCAATACGAGGTGCCAATTTGTCGGCGTCCTTTTCTAGCACGTGTGTTGGACAACCCCACACTTTGAGATATCTCAGACTAGGCTGGCGCTCGGTCCAAAACTCAATCGGTATCTTAGTGACCGACTTGGATGGTACCAAGTTCAATGTGTAGACTTCTATCTCTAAGGCATATCCCCAAAACAAAATCGGAAATTCTGCATAACTCATCATAGATCTCACCATCTCCATAAGCATTCTATTCCGTCTTTCTGCTACACCATTTTGCTGGGGTGTACCCGATACAGTCAATTGGGGATTGAATCCCTGCATCCGACATATGGCTCAAAAACTCAGCACTGAGGTATTCGCCTTCGCGATCAGAACGCAGACACTTGATAGTCTTTCCATGGCGATTCTCTACAAGTGCCCTGAATTCCTTAAATTTCTGAAAAGATTCTTACTTGTAGTGCATCAAATAGATGTATCCATATTTTGAATAATCATCAATGAAAGTGATGAAGTACTGCATGCCACCTCTGGCCTAAGTCGACATTGGACCAAAAATGTCGGAGTGAATGATATCCAACAAATCTTGGGCTCTATTTCCTTTGACTTTAAAGGTCTCTTGGTCATTTTACCTTCCAAGCAAGATTCACAAATAGGGTATAGCTCAACTTGGAGTTTATCCAAAGGCCCATGTTCCTCTAACTTTTGAATTCTCCTAAGGTTAATATGTCCAAGTCTTTAGTGCCATAGATATGTATCATTTGACGAAAGACAACACACTTTTCTCTTCTTGGAGTTAGTAGACAAGTTAAAATTTGACGTTAAACATTTTTTTATGTTTTGCAGATAGTATACAAATTATTACTCAAAGTACTAGAACAAATAAACAACTCTCTCTTCTTGATAATAACGGAATCATCAAAAGAAACAAAATTATTCGACCAAATACGTATACTCAAGATCTAGTAATTAAACTAAAGTTGTAATATGTGTTAAGCTGACCCGAATGTCGAATCTCGTGGAAGATTATGCATAGCTATTAATTACTAGTACAACAATGTTAAATTGGAATCTAAACACTTTATGACTATAAGATATATCCACAACAAATTAACGATTAAAAATAACTAAAACAAATACCAATGGATTGAAGTTTAGGATTGGATATTTAACTCCTATTCGATATCTAATTGATCATGCATTCATACTTGGTTAGGAACACGAGAGGTTGCTTAGCAAATTACTTTCGTTTTTATATACTATGCTGTGATCTTCACTTTCACATCAATCTCACGCCTCTAGTAATTACTTAACCTTATACAAACTCTTATTCCAACATTTCCGATTCAAGAATAATATTGATTAACCCCAATTCTCATGTGAAAGCAATTCATCAATCTAATTAAACATGTATACATGAATTTAATGGTGATCAAGCACTAAATTCCAATCAACACAAGTTAATCAACTAGCATGAGTCAAACAAACATCAAACAAGATCATTAACACCCAATCCTATTAAGAATCTAGCCAAGCATGATATACATGATAGAATTGCAAAAGGAAACCATCACAAGAAAGCTTACTGAGTGAAATATAAGAATCTTTAGTTGGAATCCACTTCAATCTATTGGAATTCACTAAAATATAACTAAGAAAGCAAGAAAATGTAAAGTGTTTGAGAGAATTATAAGTTACATGGTGGTTACCCCCAAATGACGCCCTAAATGATAATTAAAACTCGCCTGCAACTGCCAGCCAACAACCGAGTCTCTGGCGCACCATGTATGCAGGGCCAGCGACCGCTCCCTGCTCTCTAAAATCTTCTGCAGCTGCACCCCCAGCGGGCGCTGGTTCCTCCTCTTGCTTCTTCAAGTTAGTTTTTCTTCTCGTGCATTCCTCGGTTCTTCTCGCTCCATATTTCCCGCTCGGCTTCTTCCCGCTCAGCTTTGCATAGGTGACACACAAGACACCACTTCTAGCTCCATATTTCCCTCGTTTCTTCATCATACATCCAAAGCATAAAACATACGACCGGTGTAAAAACGAACAAGAAAAGACACGAAAGTAAACAATCTAAACACTAGACAAGACAAAACGACAACCAAAAACATCACGGAAACATACTAAACAACTCCCCCACAGTTAATCATTTTCTTGTCCTCAAGCAAAATCCAATACCCAAGCATCGATACATACCAATAATCAACATGCTAGCCCAACCACCATTCATACCTTCATACCAAAACTTAGACTAGATTCAATTCTCAACCGTATTCGGTCATTCAATTAAGATGCAATGTTGCCCGTTACTATGTTCATCAATATGTACATGATCACGATATACACACATCTCACATCTCCCCATCATCCACACATCCAGTTCCCCTAAATTTTAAAGTAAAACAAGCAAGTCCGCATACGGGTGTGATCATCGGGTCTAAACATCAATGGAACACATTGAGTGCCCCAATGTGGTTTCCCATACTCATTATATATGATAAGCGGAGTAGAACCCACAAACTCGACTTGTCTCACTTATTTACGCCCTTCTAGCGTTTAATATTCATTTTTTTTTATAATTCAAGGGAACCAAACATATAGACTTAGGGAGTAATCACTCATAATCCTAATCATGATCACTATACATACCAATTAGCAAAGCAACATGCCCCACGTATCATCTCAACCACACAACCTAGCCCAATCAAGAACTGAACCTAGCTAAGTCTACCACCAATCATAACACATACGGGGCTCACATGTCAACAATTAATATACATGAACACAAAGATGTCGAATAAGCAAGTAAACATGAAATGATCAAGTTTGGGGAACTAACATAACAATCACAAAGAACTAATATGCCACTTTAATCTCCTGCAATTTCCATCTATTATTCAAATTAAAATTTGAATAATTTAAAATTAATTTTTACTTGGTCAAATCATAATTTAATTAAATTAATTTACAAGTCACTTTTGGGTCCAATTTAATTAATTTCTTGGTCCAACTTAAATTAATTAATTTAACCTCAAATTAATTACTCTATGGAAATGCAATAAAATGTAATTCTATTAAAAAATTTATTGACTCCACTATAGGATAAATATTGAACTTATCTTCATCCATTCAAATTACTGATGTAACCCTCTTGTTATTCATTATTTTTCGCGTTTAAGATTTTCTAAATACATTAATTAATTGAGTTTGCTGGCAACTCAGAAATTAATTAATATATTTATTTGTGAGTGATCGGATTCAGACCTTAATTATTACGTACGGAATAAATTCCAACCGACCGGATTTCTTATGCAATAAACCTTTCTGAACACCTCAAGCGTATTTAATCGACTCGTGTCACCGAGACGCGAATCTGTGCGATTGACAGTCGAGCCCTTCTAGCTATGCCAATCACTACTGCCCAAGACATCACTGTTTTGGGTTACGAAAAACCTACAAGCGTAGATGAATCAAAGCAGCGTATAATCAACCGCTTATACTGATGTCATTATCATAGATTAAGAAATTAACTAATTTCCGAGACTTCGTTCTAAGTATCAGCACGTAGAACTTATCTCCTTGTGAAACCTCTCAATATGTATATGCAAAGCATGTGTATCAGCTTATACATACCTATATCATTTTGCAGGCTAAGGTCAGCTCTTGCATCAAATGATACCGCAGCCTTTATCGACTAGACTATGACTTTATACTACAAAGGAGCCGACTGTGTTATCTTCTGTGATCATCGATCCACCACACAGTGTACAATTGCAGTAAATGGACTTGTTTGCAATTCAATATATAATAATAATAATAATAATAATAATAATAATAATAATAATAAATAAATAAATAAATAAATAAATAAATAAATAAAAAACCAATGATAAAAATATTTATTCTCATTAAAATGAAACTGAAAACAAGTCTAATAGATCGTCCAAGTATAAAGCGTGCTTTGAGATATACAAACCCTAACAATGAATCTCATCAACATCGACCTTATCTCATCCGATCCACCTCGATATGTTTCGATTTGTGGTGAATTTGAGATTTTGGAATTTGAGTTTATGAAAATTTGGCCAATAATTTCTCTATCTCGTCTTGTTTGGAATTAAGTTCATTTTCATTGCGTTAGCCTTAAAAAATTAAAGATTAAAATATCAGATTTATTAAAAATTTTAGATCTTGTAATTAAAATTTTAGATTTATTAATAAATAAATTTCAGATTTATTGATTAAAATTTCAAATTTATTGATAAATAAAGTTTTAGATTAATTTTGAAACTTATAATTAAAAATATATATTATTAAAGAAATCATAATTAAAAATATAAATATTTTTAAATTATAAATATAAGTGATATGTCTTGTGATACCCCACGTCTTTAAATTATTATATATAAACTAATACTTATATAATATTTATTAGGATTTAGATTTCCTTGAAAATAGGCTAGATGTTGTGAAATCTCCATTACTAGTATTCATGCATGTATGTGCCAAAAAAGATTAGAAATTTACATTTTAATATAGATTTAGTAGGATGAGGAGTTGAGATGTTTATGGAACTATCCACCACCACTACCCATAAATAAATATGATCGTGCACACCTATATATGATCGTGCACGCCTAATCCTTAGTTTTTAATATCGTGGTGTGCTCTACTCTCGAGGTGGGTAACTTCTTCTCAAACTCGATGAACGTTTTATATCAATGTGGATTTTAAATGTGTTTGAGAATGATTTATGTTGAGAAATGTTTTATGCCAAATATGTTTATTGTTTATAAGCTAGTGATATATAAAATTTTATATGCATATAGGCATATGCATCTAAATCCTTGTACACAGTGATGATATTCCTATATTCGCCTTGTTCCCTTGACGAATTATGGTTTGTAGATGATTTAGTTCATATATTCGCCTTGTTCCCTTGAGGACTTGTGGTTTATAGATGATATGGTTCCTATATTCGCCTTGTTCACTTGAGGACTTGTGGTTTATAAATGATTTAGTTCCTATATTCGCGTTGTTCCCTTGAGAACTTGTGGTTTATACATGATATGGTTGTTATATTCGCCATGATCCCTTGAGGACTTGTGGTTTATAGCCTAAGCATTTCATGTTATTTATTTCTTTTTATTATATTATATGTTTCGGCAAGTGTAAAAGAACAATCCATTATTCCGACCATTGGGTACGTTTTAAAAGTACTCAACCCATTTTTTTTATAAAATGTTTTTAGGTCAGTAGATGAGGAGTGGAGCGGCGTGAAGGAAATGGTGTGGTCTATTTATTTTTTAATTTAATCGACAGTTTGATTGAGTAACATTAAAACTTCAAGTTTGAAATTTCGTTTTATTGCGCATGTCGTAGACATATTTAATATTAGTACCTTATTTTCCAGTTATTTTGAAAGTTTAATTATGAATTGACGGTGAAAAGAAAATGTTATTCAAGTTTCTTATTTTTTTATATATATTATTCACCGAGATTTTTTTTTACTTCATTTATATTTCTTATGCTTTAAGAAGAATGATTTATTTCCGCATCAGAAATCTTGTAAAGAGGTAATATTCTAAGTTAGATATTTAGGGTGTTACATTTAGTGGTATCATAGCGAGTCTACGTTTCTGTAGACTTGTTAAAAGTATTGAACTATTTTACAAAAGTCACTCGTTTCCATCACGTGCGCTCCTGCTTGAGGTAATTTCTTCAATTAATTCTTATTTCATGTTGTATTAAAGGGAAACATGTATAGAAGATTTTATTACATGTTTTGGGATGATAATTGAATGACTTGTGAATTTAGAATAGTTTCTCTATATTTCGCTTTAGACAATGAAACTTAGAGTACACGAGATTTTAATTTTTATTTAAGAAAATGGCGGGAAGCCCCCCACGTAACCCACGCGATCATAATGGCAACGATGAAGTGGTCCAAACCTTGATCGCAACACTCCAAGGTTTCGCTCAAGCAAACAATAACAATAACAATCAAGCACCGAGATCAGCTACCACACGAGTCATTGAACAATTTCGAAACTTCGCAACCCCAAAGTTCAGTGGAAGGAGTGGACCATTTGCTTTGGAGGAATGGTTGATGTAGCTGTAAAGGATCTTCAAGCACATTGAGTGTGGAGATGCTCATCGTGTGTCATGCGTTGTGTTTCAACTTGTGGAAGATGCTTGTCATTGGTGAAAGTCTCATCGGAATGGAATGACCGAACAGGAGCAAAAGGACCTTACTTGGGAAAGGTTCAAAGAGATAATAATGGATAAATATTTTCCAAGCTTTTATTGCAACAAGAAACAAACTGAGTTCCTAGAGCTGAAACAAGGAAATTTGTCTGTGACAGACTACGAGCGAAAATTCATTCAACTTGCTCATTTCGTAACACGACTGATACCTACTGAAGCTAATAAAGCAGAATACTTTTTGAGGGGACTGCGCCTTGAGATTCGAGGTATACTGACAATCCTTGAGAATGCAAACTATGGAGTAGCAGTAAAGTGAGCACATGACGTAGAAGTGGCAGTTGCAGTTGACAAGGTACCCGAGAGGAATGCTGCCTTCCAAGAAAAAAGAAAGTGGGACAATCGAAATCCAGGACAAAGAAATTTGGATAACAAAAGAGGGAGATTGAATGTTCATAATAGAAACAATGCATCTACATGAAAACCGATATGTCCCAAGTGTAACAAGAATCACAGTGGAGAGTGTCTAGTGAACTCAGGAGTTTGCTACAACTATCGAAAGCCAGGACACTATGCTAATAATTCTCCCGAGAGAAAGATGAATGGACCAAATAAAGATGGTAATGCGCGATTTTTTGCCTACACTCAGTATGAAGCTGGAGAAGGGGATGACAACACGTCAGGTATGATTACCGTTTATGGAATCCTAGTTTTAACATTATTTGATTATGGCGCATCACATTCATTCATTTCTAGTGAACTTTGTAAGAGAACTGAGATGAACATAGAAATAGTAAACTTAGCTCTTGATGTTAGAATCCCATCTGGAGAGATATTGAGAGTAGACGAGAAGGCTAATGGAGTGACAATGAACTTCGAGGGAAAAGAACTATTGGCTGATTTACACATTTTAAAAATGCACGATTTTTTACTTGATTTTGGGCATGGATTGATTAAGTAGAAATTTTGCGAATATTCGATGCCATGAAAGAGAAGTAGTATTTCAGAGACTCGGCCAAGAGGAGTTCACGTTTCATGGGGCAAAGATGAGAGGAATGCTGAAAGTTATCTCTACAATGAAGGCGATAAAGCTACTAAGAAAAAGAAGTTGTTAAGGGTACTTGGTGAACACCAAGAGAAATTGTTAGGAACCCCACAATAATTAGTTTTGATGATGTTCTCTCGAAAACACACTTAGATTTCATCCTGTCCTGTTGTCCTCAATCTGTTCTCTGTGTACCAGAACACTAAAACATAAAGTGTTTTAGATAAGAGAACTGATTCTAGTTCTATCTACAAAATGACTCAACCTGTAAAGGATTTCATCCAATAAAAGTCATTCTGTCTTCTCTTAGGCAATAGGACCAGAACGTTAAAGCAGACAGAAGCAAGCAAAAAGATTCATCAGAATTATCATCAGTTTTTACCAGAACACTCAGAAGAATCAACCATGCTCTAAGGCATAGTTTCTGTTTGACCAGATCGTATTCAACCAGATCATGTTCGACCAGATCGTATTCGACCAGATCGTGTTCAACTAGATCATCTTCGAACAGATCGTCTTCGAACAGATCGTCTTCGAATAGATCGTCTTCGAACAGATCGTCTTCGACCAGATCATGTTCAACTATATGTTGGTGAATCCCAAAACCTGTGCTACGTCATTCATACCTTCGAAAGAAAGAGAATCAATCAAGACAAGAAAAAGGAAAGTAGTATCTATCAAACGATCTGCTTACCATACTTAGAAGATTCTGTCAAAACCTTTCAAAAGGTAAGAGGAGATAACTTAGGGATTCAATATTCTTGATTGGTAAATCATATTTACTTCGAACCAATCAAGCTCAATGGTTAGAATTTCAAATTCTACACCTATAAAAGCTTGGAACAAAGACTGGAAGAATACATGAGTGAAAATCTACGATCAACAAGCTGTTACACTACTCAGAAATCAACTCATCTTACGAAGCATTTATTCGAGGAGATTTCAAACCACCAGATCCTGTTCTAAGCTGTTTGTGATCAAAATCGCATCAACTCGATTCAAGTCTGTCTTATCGAGAAGGAAGGAAGGAGATCTTCGCTAGCTAGTAGTTTTCTAGTGGATTAACGTGAAGCGATCCAGTTATAGTAGTTTTCTGTAAGTTGTAAAGGGACACGACCCTTATTCGTGCATAAGTTTCAACCAGGTTGTGTTCGAAACTTGTGGCTCGTACCCAACGAGTATAAACAAAGAGTATCCTAGTAGTGGATATTTAATCTAGTTTGGATTAGACCGTGGACGTAGGGGGTTTCCCGAACCACGTAAAAACAACTGTGTTATTTACTTTCTGCATCCTTTATTTCAGTTGTTTTATTCACTAACATTCACTCTCATTCAAAACTGCATTCTTAATTAATCTGCTAAATACTTGGTTAAGTTTTTGTAAAAGTTTTCTAAACAAAGAGCACCGACTAAGTCCACCATTATTCCGCACACATCGCTCTGCTAGAGAATAAGATTGCTCTTGTTCTCTGCTTAGTGTTACTCACTCGAGAGATTCTGCTTGGACAGAATGAGGTCGATCTGGTTATCAGTATGTTCTATCGCAAATAGCAATCTGTTCTTCATAAAGCTTAAATCTCTCTAAATTTAGTCAAGTAAACTAAAAAGTTTGTACTTGGTGTATTCCACCCCCCCCCATACACCAAACTTTGCTCTTTCGGGACCAACAGAAATAACCTTAGAAGATGTGAGAGTGGTGCGTGACTATCTAGATGTGTTTCCGGAAGAGATACCGGGTTTACTACCAAACAAGCAGGTAAAGTTCACGATTGATCTCATACCTGGAGCAACACCAGTTTCTAAGGCACCATATAGAATGGCTCTGAAAGAGTTACAAGAATTGAAGGTACAACAACAAGAATTGCTCGATAAAGGATATATTAGACCAAGTGTATCACCATGGGGAGCACCAATACTATTTGTCAAGAAG
>JAPKLX010002104.1:0-15339 GCA_026898415.1 Leonotis leonurus | reverse complement strand
CCCCCCCCCATACACCAAACCTTGCTCTTTCGGGACCAACAGTTCATTTGTTGGGTCCTCAAATTCTGGATGAGATGTTTGAAAAGGTTTGTCCACTTCTGGTTCTTCAAGTTCTTGATTATTGTTCCAACCATTTGTATCTCTTGATTCTTCTGGTTGATCGTGATTTTGTTCATTGTTATCTCCTTCTTCTGGTTGATTACCTTCTGGTTGAATTCTTGATCTGTCAAGGTTCAGAATGATGTGTTCTGTTCCCCCTTGCTGTGAGCTTATTGCTTCAGCATTAGATGGAACATTAATATCATTATCATCTGTTGTATTCCAGATTAGAATATCTTCTAGCAGTATTCTTTCTATTCTCTTTTCCTTGTTCTGGTCTTGTGTATGATCATCATTCAACTCTCTGTCAATGACAAAAGACTCATCAAAGACAATATGAGGTGTTACCTCCACAATATGGGTCTTCTTGTTGTAAACCCTATAAGCTTTACTAACATCAGAATATCCTAAGAATATTCCAGGGTCAGCTTTGCTGTCAAAGGTTTTCAACTGTGATTTCCCATTATTATGGATGTAACACAAACAACCAAAAGTATGGAAGTAATGTATCCGGGGCTTTCGTTTGTTCCAAACTTCGTATGGTGTCTTTCCATGTCTGATGGTGACTACAGCTCTATTCTGTGTGTAGCAGGCTGTAGAATTTGCTTCTGCCCAAAATTTCTTAGGTAATCTGGTTTCATTAAGCATAGTACGAGCTGCTTCTTTTAATGATCTGTTTCTTCTTTCTACTACACCATTTTGTTGAGGTGTTCTGGCTGCAGATGTCTGATGTGTAATTCCCATCTGGTTGCAATAATCCTCAATCTTCTGGTTTAGGAATTCTGTACCACGATCTGTTCTGATGGTAGTAACAGATACTTCCTTTTTCTTGGTAATTTTGTTGAGGAAATTTGGCAGCTTTTCCAATGTTTCTTTCTTCTTATATAAGAAGATTACCCATGTGAATCTTGAGTAATCATCAATGATGACCAGAGTGTATTTTCTACCATTTATACTTAATGGCTTAACTGGACCAAATAAGTCTAAATGTAGTAACTCTAAGGTTCTGGTAGATGACTGGACAGATTTGCTAGAAAATGATGATCTGGTTTGTTTTCCAGCTTGACATGCTTCACAGATGTGATTCTTGTCATATATTTGGTCTGGTAGTCCTTCAACTAGTTTCTCTCGTGCAATCCTATTGATTGACTTGAAATTGAGATGGCTTAGTCGTTTATGCCACAGCCAACTAGTTTCTGATACTGTCTTCGTGACCAGACATGTCTCAATCTGGTTGTCCCATTGCACAATATATAACCTATCCTGCAATTTTCCGGTAAGGAGTATCTCATCTCCTTCCTTGCTTTTCACGAAACAATTGTTAGCATAAAAAACAATCTGATTACCATTAGCACAGAACTGACTTACAGAAAACAGATTGTGGCTAAGACCCTCAACATATGATACATTTGTGATGGTGGTCTTGCCAACTCTTATGTTTCCATATCCTCTGGTATATCCTTTTGAATTACATCCAAAGGTGACCTGAGGACCTGGTTTCTCTATATAGTCTGACAGTAGGTTCTTGTCACATGTCATGTGCTTCGAACAGCCACTATCTATGATCCAGATTGCTCCTTTAGCTATTTTGTACCTTCTTGCAGTCTTCTGGTCCTGCAATTAATCACACTTAGCTACCCTTTCAATATTTGGGTGCTTGGTTATTAGTAAATGTTCCTTTTCGAATCCAGAACACTTTTGGGTTGGGAACAGCAATATAGCAAGTGAAAGTATTTCCATCATTATCAACTTTTGACACAGAATGAAATATAGATGGATGATATCTTTCTATTCCATCATTCTTCAATCCTTTATTAGTGAGAATTGTCCTGTTGACACTCTTGTTGGATAATGTCTTGTTGACATTCTTGTTGTGTATCCCTTCTGTTCTTGTGTAATCTGCTGGTTGTTCTCTTGTTTGATGGTACTGTCTGTTGCTAGTCTGTTTCAACATCATCTTCTGTGGTTGATCTTTCTTGTTTCTAAGGTTTATCACTTGGTCTGGTATTTGTTTCCTTTCTGGTACGAATTTTATGGTACTAGAGTGCTTCTCTGAATGACCTGGATATCCTACTCCAGATGTGCCATTTTGCTGCATGTTGATTAGCAGTTTAGTACGTTCATCACTCTTGTAGATCATTTCTTTTCCTTTCTTGATCTTTTCCTCAGCTACATTGTTTCTTGTGATAAGGTCTTTCACTTTTGAATTTAGTGAGTGAATCTCACTGTCCTTTCCTTTGATCTGTTCTTCCAGAACGTTGAGGTTAGCAACAAATTTAGTGTTTGCTTTACTCAATATCTCTTCAGATTTCTTCAATCTGTCATTTTCTTCAACAACTTCTCTAAATAGTCTCTTGATACTCGAGTAGCTCTTGAACATCTCATTAACTTCATCCCATGAATATTCATCTTGATCTTCTATTTCCTGTTCCAGGTTAATATCATTTGAAGAATTAGAGTTGCAAGAGTTTACCTCTACATCATCCAGACCGTTGTCTAGTCCTACATAGCATTCATCCCATTCTTCTTCTTCATTGGAAAAGAATGCTTCATCATCTTTTGATGAACTATCTGACAGGTGACTTGAGCTACTGTCTTCTTCTTCTTCTGCTATCATGGCCTTACGTTGAGCTTTTAGTTTTCGATCTCTCTTAGCTCGTAGTTCTTCTCTTTGATTTTTAGATAATTCTGGGCAATCTGTTTTGAAATGGCCTGTTCTCCCACAACCATAACAAGTATAGTCAGTAGGATTAGTGATTTTACCATTACCTCTACTTTCTGTTTTGTCATCAGATCGTTCTGCTTCTTTGTTCTTCTGGTATCTGCTCTTATTATCTTTGTAGAACCTTCTATACTTTTTCGATCTGATTTCCATCTTGTCCATTCTTTTGGCAATCATTGAGAATTCTTTGAGTAACTTATCATAACTTCCTTCTTCTGGTGTGGCAGATGCTGTTGATTCATCTATTTTGCACTTCGCTTTGAAGGCAGTCTCTTTCTCCTTCTTTGAGTTATTTTCGCTCTTCTTGCTGGAGGAATAATCTGGTCCGTGAATCCTTCTGATGTCACATTCATGGACAGCTAGATGATCAAATAGTGCTTCTACAGATAGGTCATTAAAATCAGCACGTAGAGGTTGCATAGCTGAGTAAATTTCCCAGCTTGGCGGTAGAGCTCTCAGAATCTTGAGATTCTTCTCTCTCTGTGTGTACTTATTCTTTTTGAAGGCAGAAACTTCAAGCTGTACTTCAATGAACCTGTTCTTCATCTGTTCAATGGTTTCTCCAGGTTTCATCTTGAATTCATCGAACTTGTTACATGCTAGAGATAACTTATTCTCAATCATCGCTTCAGAACCTAGGCTGAGATCCCTTAGAGCTTCCCACATTTCTTTGGTTGTGTCAAGATCTTGGATTTTAGCCAGATGGACTCCTTTCACAGTACTGGAAATAACTCCTTTAGCA
This sequence comes from Leonotis leonurus, assembly GCA_026898415.1. Lineage (NCBI taxonomy): Eukaryota > Viridiplantae > Streptophyta > Magnoliopsida > Lamiales > Lamiaceae > Leonotis > Leonotis leonurus. The sequence continues at coordinate 11,776 of JAPKLX010002104.1, read as the reverse complement.
AAATCATCTAGATTTGCTTCTCTTCTTTCTTCTGAGGTGTACTTTCTGGGATCTTTCAGTACAGATTCTTTAACGGCTCCTGTCTCAGTAATGCGAGTAGTTTCTTCAGTAATGGCTAGAGGTCCTTCCTAAATTACTTTCCACATCAAGCAGTGATGAGTTTTGAGACACATTTTGATTATGAAACTCCACACTCTATATCCTTGGATGGAGAATTCTTCGCATGCCCTGATAACAGATGACTCCATAGCAGATAATATGCTAGTGAATGAAAAAGATTTTCTAAGATCTATTCAAGTTGACCACGCAGGTTTTATCCCTGTGAAACAAAACAATGGTCGTTTGAACCACTGCTCTGATACCACTTGCTGGTCCCGAAAGAGCAAGGTTTGGTGTATGGGGGGGGGGGAATACACCAAATACAAACTTTTCAGTTTACTTGACTAATTAAGAAGAGAGACTTAAGCTTTCTGGATTAGAGATTGCTCAACGTGACAGACCAGATTGACTATCTAATCAATCTTGTTCTATCCAAGCAGAATCTCTCAAGAGAGTAATACAAAGCAGAAAGTAAGAGTGATCTTATTTTCAAACAGTGTATTGTGTGCGGAATAATGGTGGACTTAGTCGGTGCTCTTTGATTAGAAAACCTTTCAAATCTTAGTCGAGTATTTAGAGAAATGATTAAGAATGCAGTTTGTATGAGAGTGACAGATAGTGAAAAAAAACAACTGGAATATAAATGCAGAAATTAAATAACACAGTTATTTTACGTGGTTCGGGAAACCCCCTACGTCCACGGTCTAATCCAAACTGGATTAGATATCCACTACTAGGATACTCTCTTATTTATACTCGCTGAGAACGAGCCACAAGTTTCAATTACAAACTGATTGAAACTTATGCACGAATAAGGGTCGTGTCCCTTTACAACTTACAGAAAACTACTGTAAAACAGGATTTCTTCACGTTAATCCACTAGAAAACTACTAGCTAGCGAAGATCTCCTTCCTCTCTCGATAAGACAGACTTGAATCGAGGTGTGATTGCGATCACGAACGGTTTGAAGCTTTTGTCTGATGTGAGATAGAATTCTTGAGAATATTTCCGTAGTATATCGTTAGCTTCCTTCAAACTTTAAATCTCCAAAGATATATAGGCTTTGAATTTGAAATTCTAGCCGTTTGTTGATTGGCGTGATTTGATTTGTGGATTGCCAATCAATCATATCTCTTCTTTCCTTGTAGGGTCGTTGACTGAATCTTCTATGAATGGAAAGCAGATCAACTGTGATTACTTTCCTTCTTCGTGTCAATCAGTGATTCCCTTTCCAATTCTTGATGGATGGACTTTAATATTGACGTGGTAAGAGATATGATGAGAGGGGCATTGTCATCTGGTGGTTTTGATAGCTCTAATAATTTGTTACCATCATTGACAGGTTTGGTTCAACTCTTTCTGTTTTGGAACCTTCTGGTTACGCCCTTTTTTCTGGTTCTAATGCCTTTCTGGTTGAACACTGGTTAGGTACTTTCTGGTTGAACAACTTTCTGTTAAAGTTGATTTGCTCCAACTTTCTGTTCGAGACTTGCTGGTTCAACTTTCTGTCTAAGACTTGCTGGTTCAACTTTCTGTCTAAGACTTACTGGTTCAGCTTTCTGTCTAAGACCTGCTGGTTCAGCTTTCTGTCTAAGACTTCTTTCATCTTTATGTTTGAAACTTTCTGGTTCAACTTTCTGTTAAAGATGTCTTGCTCCATCTTTCTGTTGCTTAGACTTGCTTCAGCTTTCTGTTGCTTAGACTTGCTTCAGCTTTCTGTTGCTTAGACTTGCTTCAGATTTCATCTGTTACAAGGAGACAAAATAGAAATAATACAGAACATGAATGATATCAAGTGTGTTTTCAAGATAACATCATCAAAACTTAAATTATCTGTGGGGTTCCCAACAGGTAGAGAGATTAAAGCCATAAGTACCAGGAAATCATCAGTGAATTCCATTTTCAAAGCCTTAAGCTTTGAAGCGATGTTAAACATCTCCATAAGGTACTCCCTAATACTTCCTTGTCCTTTATATCTCATCGACGTAAGAGTCGAGAGAAGAGACATCAGCTCTATTTTGTCATTTTTGACAAAACACTGTTCGAGTTCTTCAAGGAAGACTTTGGCCGAACTGACCTTTTCAATATCGTGACCTCTGAAGGCCTCTGGGATACTATTAAGCATGATCATCATACTTAGTCTGTTTGAACGGTCCCACCTCTCAACCTCCTTTCTTTGTTCAGGAGTACTTTCCTCAGTGAGAGGTGCGGGTTGTTCAGTCCGAAAGACCAAGTCTAGATCCATGCAACACAGCATGATCAAAAGGTGTCTTTTCCAATCTTTAAAGTTTGTCCCATTTAACATGGGAGGTGGGTTAATGCCAGAAGATAAAGTATTTCCGGATGACATATTAGCTGAATTGAACAAAAGAATAAAAAATGAATCAGAAAACATAAATGAATTAATTTACGCACAACATAGAAACTTGAGGTCCTAACTAATGGTCAATAGGTTTTATTCCCATCTGAGATACCAAGCGCACCACCAATGTCTATCCTTTGGGCTTCAACATTGGCTACAAGCGGTACTCTCGATGTTGTGATCAAATGATGATAGTAAGGACGTGTCGAACAACAAACAGTCTTTGGACCGTTTTATTGAACACACAATTTCAACTAGATTACTATCACTCACTTATCTCCACAGTATGCATAGTCAATTCGGCCAAATGTGGATCTTCCTTTGGGCCGATCACACAAACGCATGAATTGAAAACGCAAAACAACCATATATAGGGATAGATGTAGTAGTCTCCACAAAAGAGGTCACTTTGACGATGTATTGCTTCAACTAAAACACCTAGGAAACAAAAACAACTTGATGTCGCTAAAATGAAGTGGCCTCAGCGGTCGCTGACCTCAACATATTTTTGCCCACCGTAAGCAAGGTCAGCGGCCGCTGAAGGCTCAGCGGTCGCTGACATCATAAATCAATTTTCCTGCCGAAAGTTAAGTCAGTGGTCGCTGACCTGGGCTTCTGTACTCGTGAATCAGCGACGTGAAAACGCCGTTTTGACCGGAATATGCATCAATCAACGGTGAAAACTCAAAATTAACGATATCAAACTCCAATAAAACCTTTCCCCACATGAAAGGAACAATAAACACATGATTTTACAACCTTTAATGCCCATAAACATGAAATTAGGAGAATTCCAAAATGATACAGCGGAAGAACAAAAAATACATAATTCTCCCAAAATTCAAAACGTAAAATCATGGAGGATCAATGGCATCATCACATAATGTCCTAATCTCAGACTAACATGGATAGAGTGGCTCTGATACCACTTGTTGGAATGAGGGAATTCAACATACTGCAGAAGAATCCTAATGTGAATTCCTAAACGACTAAATTCTCTATCATGTAAAGTCCGAAGCATTAAGTGATGAAGAAGATGAAGAAAAACCTGGAAACGCCATTAACTCGTGTGGAAGAGGATTGGAATGAAGGGCAGTCTTCCAGGAGATAACACGGTCTCTTCTGTACGCTACTCTTCTGATGGGGGAGGACAGAGCAAAGACACGGTGTGATACTTCTCCTGGGGACCACCCATATGTTTTATTAATTAACTTAATTTATAATTGCAAGTTAGCCCCTCAACAACTTAACAATTACACTTTAGGATTATATACTTTGTTGGGAACCCTACAATGTTATAATGGTTTTGATAATGTTATTCGAAACAACACTTAGTTAAAAATATGAAATCTTAAATCATGGAATTGATGTTATCTATTAAGGATCAGCTCGTTTATAAAAGAAGCAGATTGTGATAATTTCCCTATCTGTATTATTCTTCTCGAGCTGTCCTGGACACATCAATTATATCCACAAGGCTTAAAACTCATTGTAATGATGGCATGTTAAACTTTGAACAGATCGAAGAATGGGAATCAGTTCACAAGTTTAACAGCTCGCTGTCTTTTTGCCTTTTGTGATTCTAGATTTCTTCTCTATTAGATGTTACATGATCAAAATTGTAAAAGGAAGTTTGTAGTTACAAACTTACTTATAGAGATCTACTTTTATCGTACTGTATTAGGAAGTCTAGAAGTACAGCGAGCTGCACTACATCAGATCGTCAAGAACAGCGAGACAAAGTTGTTGTCCAACCAAAGAACAGCGAGATACAAATTGGATTCAAGGACAGCGAGTCAAAATGAACAGCTAGACCATGGAACAGCTAGAGACTGGAACAACTAGACAATGGTACAGCTAGTGCCCGGAACAGCGAGACAATGCAATAACAGCTAGACCATGGAACAGCTAGAGACTGGAACAGCTAGACAATGATACAGCTAGTGCCCGGAACAGCGAGACAATGCAATAACAGCTAGAGTCAAATATCGTAGGAAACGATATGCACCTGCTCATTAACAGCTAGAGTTCTTGGACAGCTCGTCTCAAAAAATATTGTAAGGAACAATATGCATCTGTGGTAAGACAGCGAGCTGTTATAATCCACACCATTACTACGGTGGACTGCCGACATACCTAAATTTGTCACAAGTCAACCTCTCCTTGTATTGTCACATCAACAGCATGCTTTAAGGAATGAAGTACAAGAATATCAAAATTCTAGTACGGTGAATCATTCCCAGTATGGCAATACATTGGGAAATCTCTTGAAAGGTGGTAACCACTCTCATTTTGACAGCGCGTGCTTCAACAACACTGCCATGCATTTAATGCAGTCATTAATGCGATGAAGAAGGACATCTTCTTCTCCAACGGATAGTTTTCTTCAAAGAGGCTATAAATACCACCTTCACTTCCAGAAACGAGTACGAGAATTCACGATTACAAAGCTCAAACTCTGCTCAAATATCTTCATACATTCAAAGCTCTAAAAGCGCTCCTTCAAGCTCTAGAATTCTCTGAGTGCTTTATTATTCTTTTGAAGATAGTTTCTGGAAATTTGCTGTTTACAAAACCCAAGTTAGGATCTAGTTTTGATCCAAGATTTGTAAGATTTAGATTGTAGTTCTTCAATCTAAGAAGTGTAATCTCAAGTTGTTATCTAGTTTTGATAAAGCTTGAGTCTCGTACTCAATGAGTAAAAAGAAAGGAGACATAGTAGATTTCGATCTAGTTTTGATCGAGCCGTGGACGTAGGAAAAGTTTATCCCGAACCACGTTAAATACCATGTGTTCCTACTTTTTGTTTTACTTCCTTATCATATTCTTCATACTCTTGCATTAACTTGGTTGTGTTAAAAGATTGACTAAAGAAAACGTTTTCTTTAACTACGAAGAGCATTAACCACCGAATTCCGCACACAACATTAATTAAGATTAACTTTCTTAAAGTTAATCTTATTTAGTGTTTCTTTTCACTTAAGGTTTATTTGAGCTAAGTTGTTTCTTCTTCACAAGAAGAAACCCTAAGCTAACCTAAGCTATCCTTATTTATAAAGTGTGCTTAAGCCTTAAACTTGAACTTTGAACAAGATAACCTAAAAAGTTTGAATTGGTGTATTCCCCCCCCCCCATACACCAATCTAGCTATTTTGGGACCAACAAGTGGTATCAGAGCAGTGGTCCATTTTGACCATTGTTTCTAATTCACAAGAGATTATCTTTGTGTGGTCATCTTGGATAGATCTTGAAAACGTTTTTCACAGCATATTGCACTTGCATTTATTTAACCATCTACCTTGAATCATGGAAGGACAAATGGCTAGGGCTTGTGAGGATTTCTCTATAGCTTGATATGAAGATTGGAGCTTCAGACTGGAGATGTGTCTTAGAGCTCATCACATCAAGATGTGATCCGTTATCACAAATGGACCAATCAAAATCATGAACAAACATTCTGCTGAGATTAAAGATGGAAAAGGACCCACTCCTACCGTTGAGTTGGTCGAAAAAGAAAAGGACATGGACGACTACACAACGGAGGAAAAGAAAGAAGCAAGTCTAGACGACTATGCTAAAGGTCTAATCTCTAGCACGGTAAGAGGAATCTACTTGGCCAAAATTCGACGTCTCAAAACAGCCAAAGAGATGTGGGATGTGCTATGAGACATAAGCATGGGATCCGAAGTGATTCAAGAAAACAAGCTGTCCATTGCTTGCAACAAATACGAAGAATTCAGAATGAAGCAAGGAGAAACCGTAGCTCAAATGAAGAACAGATTCACTGAAATCCTGATAGAGATTGACGCTATTGACAAAGACAAATACACACAGCGTGAAAAGAATCTCAAAATCATCCGAGCTCTACCTGCTAGCTGGGAAATATATTCTGCCATGCATCCCATGATGCCGGAGTTCAACTCTCTCACTATTGATGCACTATTTGATTTACTAACGGGCAATGAGTACGAAATTAATCATATTCATGGTCACACTAACTCTTCTCTTAGCAAATCACCTGTTGCAGGAATAAAAGAAAAGGAAACTGCTTTCAAAGCAAAGTTAAAAGAAAAGGAGGTGGAAAGAAAGACTGCACCTGTTGTGGTGGTAAAAGATTCATCAAGTTCGGATGATGAAAACTACCCCACCAAGAATTACTTTGAAGAGTACTCACTCATGGCTCAACGATTCCAGAAGATGGAGCTTAGGGCAAACAGATACAAACGTCTCTACAAGGACAACAATAGAAATTTCAAAGGAAGAGATCGATCGGGAGATCGACCCGAAAGAAAGAGTGAAGTAAAACCTAACTCTTCTTATGTTAAAGCTGACCTGTCCGAATTTTCGTGTTTTAAGTGTGGCAGGAAAGGTCATTTTAAAACAGACTGTCCCGATAACTCCAAGGCAGAAAGAGATGAGCTTAGAAACAAGCGAGATAAAAAGCTTAAAGAACAACGTAAAGCAATGCTTGCAGAAGAACAAGCTGTCACAAGCACACTAACCGACAGCTCGTCCGATAATGATGAAGCGTTCATAGCGAGCGAGCTGGATCTCGAATGGGACGAATGTCTTATGGGTCATGACAACGGACTCGACAATAATGAGGTAGAAGATAATTCATTTATTTCTAACTCACCCTTATGTGATTATGGCAATAAAGAAGAAGGTGAAGACGATCTGTCCATCGAAGATTTTACAAGACTCATGGAAGATCATGCGAGATTGAAAAAAATGTTCAAACACGCAATAAAAGAAAATGGAAGAATGGCTAACACCATTCAAGATATGAAGGAAATCAGCAGCTCATTCAATGATAGAGAAAATGCACTACTTCAACAACTTAAAAGCAAGAGCGAAGAAAACTACTCCTTGAATGCTAAGATTTCTGATCTCATTGATCGAGAAGCATCTACCCAACGTAAGGTTGATGATTTGAGTGCCATGGTAAATCACTCAATGCACAAGAAGGAAGATAAAATTCAACTCATCAACGACATGCAAAGAAGAGCTGCAGACCGTACTGGACTTGGTTTTGATGGAGTTGACAAAGGACCACCAAAAGGGAAATTTGTCAAAGAAAAAGGAAAAGATAAAATAGTGAATCTCAACAACAAGGCGAGACAACCACAAGCTATCTTGATCAAGGATCAAGGTCATCAGCAACAAAAATTCACTACACAAGGGATTGGATATCAACCAAGGAAACAACCTGCCCAAAGGATAAATCAACCTGCTCGAGAGTTCCTACACCAGCAAGCTCCTCAATCTCTCAATCAAAGAAAACCACCTACTCCCCACAAACCATCTACTCCTAGGAAGCAACTATTGCCTAATCAACCACCTGCCAAGAAGAAAGTCGTGTACATCGATTTTAGTGGCAAACAAATCAGACCATCACAGAATGTCACTATTATTAGGCAAATTTGGGTTCCAAAAGGAACCGTGTCTACTAACAAAGCACCCTCCTTCAGTAGGGTAGCTAAATAAACTTTATTTGCAGGCTAGGAAATCAAGGAGAAGAAGAGATGCAGCTCGGGGCGCGGTATGGATACTAGACAGCGGATGTTCCAAGCACATGACAGGCGATAAAGAGTTGCTATCCAATTATAATGAAAGCTATGGACCAATTGTAACTTTTGGAGGTGACTCAAAAGGCTATACAAGAGGTTATGGGGATCTACATGTTGGTAACACAACTATTCAGAATGTGTCTTATGTAGAAGGCTTAAATCATAATCTATTTTCTATTAGTCAATTTTGTGCTAATGATAAAAGAGTAGAATTCACCGCTAACAAATGTCTAGTGAAGAACTTGGAAGGAGAAGAAATTCTTCTTACCGGAATTTTGCAGGACAGATTGTACATTGTACAATGGAATGAACAGAATGACATATGTCTTGTAACTGCATCAAGCTCCACCACCAGCTGGTTATGGCACAAACGCTTAAGCCACCTCAACTTCAAATCAATCAACAAGCTGGTCAAAGACAAACTGGTCGAAGGTCTACCAAATCAAAAATATGACAAAGACCATGTATGTGAAGCTTGCCAAGCAGGAAAACAAACAAGAGCATCTTTCCCATCCAAGACAGCGCACTCCACTACCAGAATATTAGAACTTCTACATCTAGACCTTATTGGACCTGTATCTCCATTAAGTGTAAATGGTAGAAAGTATACATTAGTTGTTATTGATGACTTCTCTAGATTTACTTGGGTTATTTTTATGTATAAGAAAAGGGAAACCCTTGAAAAGCTACCTGATCTTCTCAACAGATTATCAAATCAAAAAGAGAAGTCAATCATCACAATTCGATCTGATCGTGGGACTGAATTCATAAATTAAATGATCGAAGCTTATTGCTCAAAGATGGGAATACAACATCAAACATCATCAGCTCGTACGCCACAACAAAATGGAATTGTGGAAAGGCGCAACAGATCGTTAAAGGAAGCAGCTAGAACCATGCTAAATGAAATCAATCTTCCAAAGAAATTCTGGGCAGAAGTAATCAACACCGCTTGCTACACACAGAATCGATCTGTTGTCACTTTACGTCATGGCAAAACCCCATACGAGCTGTGGAATAACAGGAAGCCTCTTCTAACTTATTTTCGTTCTTTCGGATGTAAGTGTTACATTCACAATAATGGGAAAATTCAATTAAAGACATTTGATAGCAAAACTGATCAAGGAATATTTTTAGGATATTCTGACATTAGTAAGGCTTATCATGTTTGTAATAAGCGAACCCTTATTGTTGAAGTAACACCTCATGTTGTATTTGACGAAACTACTTTCGAGGTGTCAGAAACAGATGATAATCAATCAAACAAGAATTCGCCCTCTTCCACTCTTAAGAACTCCGAAAGTCAATTAATAGATGATATTCTACTATGGAGTCCAAGAAAAGAGGGAGAAGAAGAAGATTGTCCACCTGCTGAAACTGTATCACAGCAAGGGGGAACAGATGCAAATGAAGAAACACGACAGCTAGAAGGAACAGACGCAGATGAAGAAGTACCACAACTAGGGGGAACTTCACATGAACATCCTCAACCATCTGTTGAGGAACAAATCACTAAATCTCCCCCTCCCTCGACTCAACAACCATCTGCTCAACAATTGGTAAATGAAGTATCAAGCATTAATTTAAATACTAACGATCTCTTTGTTGTTCCTACCATAGATCATCCTGAATTTGAGAATCCACCCGATGAAATAGAAATAGAAGTATCTGCGGATGAAATGAAGAGACGAAGAAGATGGGTAGATAGCCATACATCTGATCTCATTGTTGGGAACCCAACAGATAGAGTCAAAACGAGACGCATGCATGGAGAAAGTGCATTGCTAAGTTGCTATCTAGCTCACACCGAACCAAAGGACATCGAAGAAGCATTGCAAAGCACAGATTGGATCAATGCCATGCAAGAAGAACTAAATGAATTTAAGAGAAATGAAGTATGGCACTTGGTAGATCGACCAAGACATCAAGGTGTGATTGGAGTCAAATGGATATTCAAGAATAAAAGAGATGAAACAGGTGAAGTAGTAAGAAACAAGGCAAGGCTAGTCGCAAAAGGTTATTGTCAACAAGAAGGGATAGACTTTGATGAGACATTTGCACCTGTTGCAAGACTAGAAGCCATCAGATTGTTTCTTGCTTATGCAGCTTTCCAACGTTTCAAAGTATTCCAGATGGATGTAAAAAGTGCGTTTTTAAATGGGATTTTGGAAGAAGAAGTCTACCTGGAACAACCACCTGGATTTCAAGTTGAAGATGAAAGCAATGTGTACAGATTAGCTAAAGCAGTGTATGGTCTAAAGCAAGCTCCTCGAGCTTGGTATGAGACACTGTCCACATTCTTACTTCAATCGGGATTCAAACGAGGATCAGTTGACAAGACATTATTCACCATCAAAGTTCAAGACTATATCCTTTTAGTCCAAATTTATGTTTATGATATCATTTTTGGATCCAAATCTAAATTCCTTTGTAACAAGTTTAGTAAGCTAATGCAGGACAAGTACAAGATGTCAATGATGGGAGAAATGAACTTCTTCCTAGGCTTGCAAGTCAAGCAATCTGCTGATGGGATCCTTATTAACCAATCCAAATACATCAATGATCTCATCACAAAGTTTGGAGTTAAAGATTGCAAACTAGGAAAAATCTCAATGCAAACTAATGGGCAGATTGGCCCTGATGCCCTCGGGAAGGCAATAGATGTAAAACTGTATCGTGGTATTATCGGCTCACTTTTATATCTAACTGCTAGTCGCCCTGATATTACTTTTGCAGTTGGTGCTTGTGCGAGGTATCAAGCAAGTCCAAGGGAATCCCACTTGGAAGCAGCCAAACGAATATTGCGTTATCTCAAAGGAACCATAGAAATAGGTTTATGGTATCCATGTAATGATAACTTTGTATTAACTGGATACTCTGATTCTGATTATGCAGGTTGCAAGCTTGATAGAAAATCCACCTCTGGGACTTGTCAATTTCTTGGAAGCAAGCTCATTTCGTGGTTCTCTAAAAAGCAAACTTCGGTTGCAACCTCTACAACAGAAGCAGAATACATGGCTGCAGGGAGTTGCACAGCACAAATCCTATGGCTCAAACAACAACTCAAAGATTAAGAAGTACAGATGGATGCAGTTACAATATTTTGTGACAGCTCGAGCGCCATAGCAATAACCCAAAACCCAGTACTTCACACTCGATGCAAACACGTGGATGTTCGTCATCATTTTATCCGTGACCACGTGGAGAGAAAGAACATCAAAATAGAGAAAATTCATACGGATGTGCAGCGAGCTGATATCCTAACAAAAGCATTAGCCGAGGACAGATTCAAAATGCTTTGTGGCAAGTTGGGTCTAATCAACCTAATCGAAAATGGTACAAGTGTAAACAACAGATAGTAAAATGGTACAATACGATCTGTTGATACACTACTTTACATCAATCTGTTTATTAATCATCCTATTCTTTGATTGATAACTTCATCTCCAGCTAGAACATTTAACTTGACATCTAGTTGTTCAAGGGAAATCTAAGAGATAGGTTGATTCAACTATCTGATACATAAATCAAGGGGGAACCCATGAAGAAAATTGATCAAAACAACAAACAGCTAGATGGGATATTAACAGCGAGCTGTTGAAAACCTTAATGTCTCGATGTTCTTCTTAAACATTCTTCAGCCAAATTTCACCTACTCTCAACAGCGAGAGATTATATAACACACAGCTTGATGTTAATTGTTCTCAACAGCGAGAGATTATGTAACACACAGCTTGATGTTACT
>JAPKLX010001827.1:0-17467 GCA_026898415.1 Leonotis leonurus | reverse complement strand
TTTTTTTTTTTGCTGACCACCTGTACTCATCAATTCATATATCTATGAATGTGGAGTTTTCTGGAGACAAAATCTTTATGTTCCATTATCTTCTTGTTTTTTACTGTTATTTAACTTAAATAACAATTGGTAAACCTATCCAGAACATGATACATGTTAATTTGATTACGCTGATTAAGTGTGGTTTCGACATCATCAAAAAGGGGAAAATTGTTGGGAACCCCACAGATAATTTAAGTTTTGATGATGTTATCTCGAAAACACACTTGATATTATTCATGTTCTGTATTATTTCTATTTGGTCTCCTTGTTGACAGAAAGTTGAACCAGCAAGTCTCGAACAGAAAGTTGGAGCAAAACAACTTTAACAGAAAGTTGAAACCAGCAAGTCTTAGATAGAAAGCTGAACCAGCAAGTCTTAGACAGAAAGTTGAACCAGCAAGTCTCGAACAGAAAGTTGGAGCAAATCAACTTTAACAGAAAGTCACTCAACCAGAAAGTACTTAACCAGTACTCAACCAGAAAGATCTTAACCAGTGTTCAACCAGAAAGGCATTAGAACCAGAAAGGGCATAACCAGAAGGTTCCAAAACAGAAAGAGTTGAACCAAACCTGTCAATGATGGTAACAGATCAATAGAGCTATCAAAACCACCAGATGACAATGCCCCTCTCATCATATCTCTTATCACGTCAATATTAAAGTTCATCCATCGAGAATTGGAAAGAGAATCACTGATTGAACACGAAGAAGGAATGTAATCACGGTTGATCTGCTTTCCATTCATAGAAGATTCAGTCAACGACCCTACAAGGAAAGAAGAGATATGATTGATGGGCAATCCACAAATCAAATCACGCCATATCAACAAACGGCTAGAATTTCAAGATTCAAAGCCTATATATGTTTGAAGATTTAAAGTCTGAGGATTGCTAGCAATATTTTACGGTAATACTCTCAAGCAATTCAATCTCACATCAGACAAAAGCTTCAAACCGTTCGTGATCGCAATCACACCTCGATTCAAGTCTGTCTTATCGAGAGAGGGAGGAGATCTTTTCTAGCTAGTAGTTTTCTAGTGGATTAACGTGAAGGAATCCTATTTTACAGTAGTTTTCTGTAAGTTGTAAAGGGACACAACCCTTATTCGTGCATAAGTTTCAATCAAGCTTGTACTTGAAACTTGTGGCTCATTCTCAGCGAGTATAAATAAGAGAGTATCCTAGTAGTGGATATCTAATCCAGTTTGGATTAGACCGTGGACGTAGGGGGTTTCCCGAACCACGTAAAATAACTGTGTTATTTATTTTCTGCATTTTTATTCCAGTTGTTTTATTCACTATCTGTCACTCTCATACAAATTGCATTCTTAATCAATTCTCTAAATACTCGACTAAGATTTGAAAGGTTTTCTAATCAAAGAGCACTCACTATGTCCACCATTATTCCGCACCCAACACTGTTAGAAAATAAGATCACTCTTACTTTCTGCTTTGTTTTACTCACTTGAGAGATTCTGCTTGGATAGAACAAGATTGATTAGATAGTCAATCTGGTCTGTCACGTTGAGCAATCTGTAATCCAGAAAGCTTAAGTCTCTCTATTAATTAGTCAAGTAAACTGAAAAGTTTGAATTTGGTGTATTCCCCCCCATACACCAAACCTTGCTCTTTCGGGACCAACACTCTTAGTCTGGATTGCAGATTGATTGCTTGAGAGTAAGTTAACAGTATAGCTCACGTGTGTGTTCTCTCTTCTCCAGATTTGGAACTTCAAATATATAGGCATTGAATTGAAAATTCTAGCCGTTGTTGATTGGTGTGAGATTGATGGAATATTGCCAATCAATGATGTCCATCATATCTCTTCTTGCCATGTAGAGTGTGTTGACTCAATCTTCAAGATATGGGAAGCAGATTGCTAACGATCTCTTTCCTTCTTTATGATCTATCGAAGATTCTCATTCCAATCCCAGTTGGATAGGCTTCAGTCTTGTCGTGGCAAGAGTATATGATGTGTAGGATGATGTCAGCAGGTGAATTGATGACTTAATCAATCTGATGCCTCATTGTAGATATCGATCTGGTCATCGATCTGGCCACTGTCTGTTATAGCAGATCATTCCTTTTGGCGTGAAAACTTGACCTTCATCCTATACTAAGTTGAGATTGACTTCTATAGGAATATTTCCTTTACATATCAAGTCATCTCCTTAATCTGTTCTATAACAGGATTCACTTTATATCTAGTGATCTGTTTTACACGTAGAACAGTTTAAAACCTAAAATAGCTAAGTGTGTTTCGAAAGACCATCATCAAAACTAAATATATTAGGGTTCCCAACATCACTCTTAATGCTTAAATTAGGGTTATATTGTAAAGTGCGGTTTCGACATCATCAAAAGGGGGAAATTGTTGGGAACCCCGAAGTATTTTTGTTTTGATGATGATCTCCCGAAACACACTTAGTTTTTACAGCTTTGATTGGTGTTAAACTGTTCTACATGTTAACAGATCACTAAGCATAAAGTGAATTCTGATAGAGAACATATTAGGAGATAACTTAGCATGTAAAGGAATTATTCCTATAGAAGGCATGTCAATAATAGTCTAGGTTGAAGACCAAGACATTTTTCAAAGAGAAGAAATCGATCTGCTAGGACAGTCACCGACCAGATCACCGACCAGATCGATGATCACAGCGAAGCACCAGATCAATAGAGTCATCAAATTACCAGATGACATCATCCTACACATCATATCCACTTGCCATGTCAATATTGAAGTCCATCCACTAAGGTTTGGAAGGAGAATCCTTGATTGACATGTAGAAGGAAAGAAATCACTATCGATCTGCTTTCCATACTTAGATGATTCAGTCAACGCTTCTACAAGGAAAGAGCTGATATGATGAATATCATTGATTGGCAATCTACAATCATCTCACGCCAATCAACAAACAGCTAGAAGTTCAAATTCAAAGCCTATATATATTTTGGAGTTCAAAGTCTGGAGTGAATATATGCTACATCGATAAAAACATTCTCAAGCAATCAATCTCTACATCAGACTAAAGCTTCAAACTGTATGTGATTCTAAATCACACAAACCCAACCTCGATTCAAGTCTGTCTTATCGAAAGAAAGGAGATCACCCTGCTAGCTAGTAGTTTTATAGTGGTAACGTAGAGGTAATCTGTTGTAAAGGGACTCGACCCTTATTAGTGCATTAGTATCCTTCTAGTTTTGACTGATACTTGTGGCTCATTCTCCGCGAGTATAAAGAAAAAGAGTATCCTAGTAGTGGATAATCTTATCTAGTTTTGATCAGACCGTGGATGTAGGGATTTTCCGAACCACGTTAAACAACTGTGTCATTTACTTTTCTGCATATTTATATTCAGCTGTTTATTTACTCTAACCCTTGCACTATCATTTAAACTGCATCTCAATCAACCTGCTTTAACGATCTGGATTATAATTAAGGTTTTCAATATAAGAGCACCAACTAAGTCCACTATATTTCCGCACACACAATACTTTGAAAGTAATAAGATCACTCTTATTATTGTCTAAGTATTTACACTAGAGAGCAACCTGTTTGGATTGATCTGCTATCGATCTGTCGATCGATCTGGTCAGTCATCTGCCGAGCAATTTCTTCTTTAAGAATAGCTTGAACTCTCTGATAATTAGCCAAGTAACTGAAAAGTTTGTGTTTCGTGTATTCCCCCCCCCCCCCATACACCAAACCTTGCTCTTTCGGGACCAAAAACAATATACTGATAATTGATGGTCCTTATTCGAGATATATATATATATATATGTATATATATGTATATATATATATGTGTATATATATGTGTGTGTGTATATACATATTAAGGGTGATCTATCAGGTTTTGTAAAATAAAATTTTGGAGTGTAATAGATGTGCCTAGAACATATTAATTCATTGATATGTAAGCCTAAGTTATATGTGAGAACCTAATTGTAGAGTGCAAATGCCAAAATTCATCTGCTAAAATGTATTAGTATTTTTTATATTGAAATACTCTCTCTTTCTCTCTCTCTTGTGTAGCTCCAAAATATCTACTAAAAAACAAAAGAACCATAAATTTATTCGTCACACATTTAATTCAACAAAAGAGTTTAATTATACAATTTTCTTTAATATATTTTGTATTCAAGTTGATGCATTATATTTTTCAACAGTCATCATCATAAAGTAGATGTCTTCAATCCAAATCTTATTGTAAGTTCTCTATATCGTTTATGGGATATTTTGTTTATGATAATAATATTTATAATTATACTACTATATTTAATGTTGTGCTGTTGCTTTATAATATTATAATATTTGTGGTTTGCATATGAGTGTAGTTAACATGACAAGAAGTGCACTGCAGAACCTTGCATATATGATTCATCATTTTCTTTTCTTGGACTTTATTTAATGTTCTATTGTTGCATTATACAATCTTGTGGTATTCTTTTTTTTGGGTTTTGGTGCTCCTTGTACGTGGAATTTAGGATTGTTTTCGGTTGTTAATTTGTGTGTTAAGGATACTAATATCTTTCATTTTTCATGATTTTTTTAGTGCTTTTGTGTGTTGTTGAAATGTAGAGTAAATTAAAGTGATTAGGATTCAGGATTTCTTGTGAACTAATTATCAAGATTTATTGAAATTTATTGCCGAAATATTAGTTCATATTATTGCCCTCGTGGAATCGAATTTTTTCTATTGTGGTTTGCATTTTCTTTTGTACTTTTTTTTAATGTCTTTATGGGTTAGCCATTCGTTTATCTTGATTTTTTTATTTTATATTCTTTTAAATATTTCAACTTTAATTTGCAGATTGTCTTGGATGAAGGTGAAAATTGACGTAAAATCTTGGAGGACCTTTCAAGAATCGATGTCATTATTTTTTAATTTTTTATGTAGTATAAAAACTCTAAATATGTTGGAAAAATAATAGGACATGAAATTTATATGTAGTTGACATTTGAATTGGTTTCTATTTTATTGTTCATGGATTTCTGATTTACATCCAACATAAATTGCATTTGCTATTTTATTATATAAATATTACTATATATATATATGTGTGTGTGTGTGTGTGTGTGAAGACCTATGAGATATAAGTGACTCGTTGATTATTTATAAACATTTATAGATTTTTTATGTTCCACATTATGTGTAACAAATATTCATTTAAATACATAAATAAGTGTCTTGATATTTTACCTGAAGGCACATATGAGTGTCGTAATTTAATTTGAGGGCACATATGAATGTCTATATATTTCATTTAAAGGCTTAAATAAGTGTATCGATATTTTACTTGAAGGCACATATAAGTGTCGTAATATTTAATTTGAATGCACATATAAATGTCGTAATATTTAATTTGAGGGCAAAGATGAATGTCCCTATATTTCATTTAAAGGCATAAATAAGTGTCTCAATATTTTATTTGAATACACATATAAGTGTCGTAATATTTAATTTGAGGGCACATATGAATGTCCATATATTTAGGGGCACTTTTATCTGTACTAAGAACTCAATATAAGACATATTAAATTATCTGCAAAAGTATTGATATAGAAGCTTTAAAAAGTGTCCCTAACTTTTTAGGGACACAATACTTGGAGACACATGTATTAAGTGTCCCGAAAATAAAAGTGCCCCACTAGTATACATATAGGGGCACTTATTGGTGTCTCTAAATTAATTTTTTGTTGTACCTCAATTACAAAGAAATTAATTCAATTACATGTTCTAGGGTTTTTTAGAAGAGAAAATATGAAAAGGGGTAAAAAGAACGCCCAAAACGGGGTTTAAATAGCATAAAACGCGTCCAAAAATCACGTCCAGCACCCGCGGAGTGTCCAGCGGGCACCGGGCTCACATTTCTGCCCTGGCCTCAGCCGTGGGCCAGCCGTCACTGGGGTTGAGCGGGCGCTGGACCCCTGGTTCTCCTGCGCGCAGCGATTTTGTTTCTGCCCGTCCTCCCTTGTTTGAACTCTGATTTTGAATCCGTTTGCAGCTACGGACTCCTATCGAGATGAACTTTAATCTTGTGCTATCCAAAATTCATCATTACAAATCAATTTCACGTCAATTTTCGCACCAAATAACATACATGCAATTACGGAAACCGAGCGTAAATACGAACAAAATATATATAAAATGAACCTAAAGCTATGAAATGAGACTCGAAAAGTCGTGTAAAAATGCAACAAAAACACACCACACAAACCCCCCCACACTTAGCCATTTGCATTTTCTCAAGCAAAAATCTAATCACAAACAAATTCGAGTCGAGTAGAAAATCAACATGCAATCCTCAACAACCGTTCATACCTTCAATACGAGGACTTAAACTAGACTCAACTCTCAATCAAACATAGTTACTCAATTAAACTTGTAGTGTTTCCCCTTAACTAAACCATCTACCAAGTACACAATCACGATATACACACATCTCACATCTCCCTAGCACTCAGCTAGTCAAATTCCCTTAAATATCTATTTTTTTTATAAGAAGGGGAGCAAGAAATTTTTAAGGGCATTGATCATTGGGTATAAACTTCAATGGATCTCATTGAATACCCCAATGTGGTTTCATATACTCATTATCAAAGATAAGAGGAATAGAGTCCACGAACATAACTCGTCAACTCATTATGCCCTTCTAGCATTTTTATTCATTTTTTTCTTTTTTTGAGAATTTCCTCTCTAGATTTTTTTTATACAATAAAGGAATAAGACATGTAAATGACAAGGGAGTATCACTCATAATCTAAATCATGATTGAGCACAAGTTATCTAGCTAAGCAACATGCCCCACTAAACAAACCTAGTTAAACAACATAGCCTAATCAAAAGTTGAATCAATCAAAGTACTACCGCCATTCATACATGTACCAAGGCTTAACATGCTAATAAACGACTATCTTCAAATATGCATGCAATCAAACAAGCTAGAGAACAAAAAAGCAATCAAGACATTGAAGCATAAAAGAAATAACAAAATAAACAAGAAAGGCCACCCCCCACACTTAAATGTTACTACGCCCTCGTAGTAAGCTAAGGTAAAGGTAAATAAGACTTCCCTGATGAAGACGAGAAATGAAGAATGTTGGTCCCGAAAGAGCAAGGTTTGGTGTATGGGGGGGGGGGGGAATACACCAAATACTAACTTTTTCAGTTTGCTTGACGTTTTATAAGAGAGCTCAAGCTATTCTGTATAAGAAATTGCTTGGGATGACTCACCAGATCGATATACAGATCAGTAGCTGGTTAAGTCCAAACAGATTACTCTCTAAGTGTAAACACTTAATAGATAATAAGAGTGATCTTATTACCTCCTTAGTGTAGAGTGAGTGCGGAATAATGGTGGATTAATGATTGCTCTTGTTTTGAAAACCTTTAAGTATTAACCAGATTGTTTAGGAGATTGATTGAGATGCAGATGAATGAGAGTGCAGAGAGTTAGAATAATAAACAACAGAAAATATAAAGAGTGCAGGAATGTAAAGCACACAGTTGTTTAACGTGGTTCGGGAAATCCCTACGTCCACGATCTGGTCAAAACTAGACCAGATTATCCACTACTAGGATACTCTGCTTCTTTATACTCGTGGAGAACGAGTCACAAGTACCAATCACAACTAGAGTGATACTTATGCACGAATGAAGGGTCGTGTCCCTTTACAACAGATTACCTCTACGTTACCACTAGAAAACTACTAGCTAGCAGGGTGATCTCCTTTCTCTCGACAAGACAGACTTGAATCGAGGTGGTTGGTGTGATGTAGAATCACGAGATGTTGAAGCTCTAAGTCTGGAATGTAGAAAACTTGAAGGATAATTGCAGTATAGCTCGTGCGTGTTCTCTCTTTTTCCAGATTGTTGACTTCAACTATATAGGCATTGAATATTGAAATTCTAGCCGTTGTTGATTGGCGTGAGATAGATGGTATATTACCAATCAATGGTTTCCATCATATCTGTTCTTGCCATATAGGAAA
The DNA here is from genome assembly GCA_026898415.1 of Leonotis leonurus. Classification (NCBI taxonomy): domain Eukaryota; kingdom Viridiplantae; phylum Streptophyta; class Magnoliopsida; order Lamiales; family Lamiaceae; genus Leonotis; species Leonotis leonurus. The sequence goes on along the minus strand of JAPKLX010001827.1, from coordinate 9,427 downwards.
GGTTGACTCAATCTTTGATTTATGGAAATCAGATTGTTAACGGTCTCTTTCCTTATTTGTTTTAATCGTAGATCTTCTTTCCAAACCCTGTTGGATGGACCTTGATCTTCACGTGGCAAGTGCATATGATGTTGTAGGATGATGTCAGCTAATGACTTGATGACTCAATCGCTCTGGTTCATCGCTGTAGGCATCGATCTGGTCACTGTCTGTTACAGCAGATCGATTCTTCTTTGGCATAAAGCAATGACTTTCATCCTATTCTAGTTTGAGAATGACTTCTATAGGAATATATCCTTTACATTTTAAGTCATCTCCTAATCTGTTCCATAACAGAAATCACCTTATCTATAGTGATCTGTTTTTACACGAGAACAGGTTAAACATAAAGAACAGCTAAGTGTGTTTCGAGAGACCATCATCAACACTAATCTTAGGGTTCCCAACAATTTCCCCCTTGTTGATGATGTCGAAACCACACTTTACAAAAAGAATCCTATCAGCTTATACAGATCGATCTGGTCAGGTTTTCCAGATTGATCAAGTTACGTTATTAAGTTTATAACGTTTTAGGATATTTTAAATGTGTTCTGGACAATGAATTGTTGTCATCAGAAACTCAAAATGGATTTCATATATTGATAAGAAGACAAGAGAGGTTACAGATAGACAGAACAAATCATAAGAAAAGGCAGATCACGAAGATATAAGAATTAAGATTACTATCTGCTTTTTCTTCTCTCCTCTTGTTGCTTCTTCATTCTTGCTCTGGTCTCATCAGATATAAGCTGCACGCTTTCGTATACCCCTTCTCTTACCCTTATGTAGTCAGGGTCTTCAGCATCCACCTTATACCCTCTGTTTTCTGCTAGTTGGTTTATGAAGTTTAGCAAGAAGGTTTTGTCAGGGAGGTCTGTCCCGGGAATAGTGGGACAGGTCCTGAACTCTCTTTCTGGAGCAGTTATCTGGATTTGGGCTTTAGCAGCAGCAGCTCTGATCTCTCCCACCAGATCCCTTGCATCATTCTGATCAAGGTATAGATTGAAGGCTTCATCTGGTGTCCCCTCACAGTAGAGAGGTTCCTTGAGGAAATAACGGCACATGATGAATCCATACTTCAGCCCTTCAAATCCCTCCTTCAGATGATCTGGGACCCAGTTGGTCTCTCCCTGTTTTGTCAAAGATTTGCGAATGGGAGCAGATGAGAACCAACTGGATCCAGCTCTTTTCCTTTTCTTGGGTGGTTGGGATGAGCTGCTTGGAGTGAAGGTTTTCTGTGCTTGGAAGGAAGGAGAGCTGCTGGCTGGTTTCTTTGCGGTTGATGCACCAGATCCAGTCAAGCTCTTTTGTTTTTCTTCTGCTGCTTTCTTCTTTTCCTGCACAGCAGATGGCAGCTTTTTCTTTCCAATTCCTTCCCCCTTTTCGACATCATCAATAAATGATTGAATGAATGTCTTGAGGGAGGTGACCTCGTTCTTCAGCTCTGCGACCTCCTTGTCAGATTCAAATCTGCTAGACAGCAGCGAGGTGATGTTGAGGTTGGAATCATTAATCTGTTTTTGAAGAGAGGCTTTCGAGTTGACCAGATCAGCTTTGATCTCTTCCTGATCTCCCTTGATGTCAGCAGTTTCATCAAAATAAGACTTGATCAGAACTGATGTGGGGTATTGCAGATCATGTAACTTCCTTTCGACAAAGGCTTTGCCATCAGATTCAAACTGCCTGAGGAGTGATCTGGTGTATGAATTAGCTTCCTTGACGATGTCTGCTGTGAGACCATCAGTCTGTTCCTTGACTATGGTGTGTACCATGTCTTTTTCTTTGGCTGCAAAGGCACTGATGATTTTGTACATCTCCTTCACTTTGAATTCAGTGGAAAACAGATTTTGATCAATCTGTGCTTTGCGGTCTTCAGCAGCAGCTCTATCATCGTCCATTTTCTTGCTTAGTTCTTCAATTTTTACTTGGCATATTCGCCTCAAATCAGAATCGACCTTATTGACCTGAGCTTGCAGGTGGTCGTTGAACTCTGTGAGTATGCGGGTGGCTTCATCTTGGACTGTGGTCAGTGTGCCGTACATGTACTGATCCACCTTTTTGGAGATGAGATCTCTGATTTGAATGTGAGATAGGGATTGATGTTGGTCCATCAATATATCCTCCAAGGTGTATGTCTGCACATGTATGTTCTGTGCAGCGGCAACAGCAGGAGTGATGATGTCATTTGTGAGCTCGCCTCCTATGTTCTGTCCAAGAAATTATTCTTTTTCTTGTTCTCCCTCAGATGGTGCAGGTGGAGTAGTGATCTGCACACCAGAGTCAGTCATGACTTGGTCTGGTGCAGGTTCTGCTATTTCTGCACCCGGTTGGTGAGCAGCAGATGGAACATTCTCATCATCTTCTTCAGCAACTACACTGTCATAAAAATCTAGCTGTCCAGCCTTCGCATATACTTCTCTCAGATTGATCTGTAGCTTCTGAGCTTCGAGCTGAGCTATTGCGAGGATTGATTGTGAGTAGCTTTCTCTGAGTTCAGCAACTGAGGAAATGTCACGCCCCGTTCTCCGCCCTTGTGGCGAAGTCCGGACACGCGACCATAAAACAATTAATTAACTAAAGGATAAAAGGAAAACTATGGACTTAACCGAACGAAAGGATATTTTATAACTGAGTCTTAGTTCATAACAAGAATTTAACTCTGAATTGACACATTCGTCAAACAAAACAAATGGAACCTCTTGCAGCGGAATATGTAGGATCGCATAATAAAATCCTACGTGTGTGAAGACACGTAGAACCCCCAAGAGTTAACACTAATTGAGTTCGACAAAACCATCGCTGAGCACTCCTCCTTGACATCACAGCTCAACCTGCACATTTATAAATACATGCAGGGCTGAGTACAAAAGTACTCAGTAGACACATGCCAAAATCGCACACATACATATATAATTGTCAATGCCGCAAGAGTGACACGTAGGGATTTTCTTTAAAAAAAACACCTACGTTCACTAAATCCTTTTGTGAAACCTTTTCTTTGACTGATCAGTCTTTTCTTTAGTATTCAAGCCATATCTGCACTTTAACTTATGGTACCGAGAAGGTGGCCACCTTCTACGGACACCGAACCGGCCAACCCGCTAAGATGACTCACGGTCCACTGTAACCGGTCAACATCTACGTCGACTCCCGGTTATTTACTTGTGTACACTAGTTCGAGTGGAGACGCTAATCCACTGGAACCCGAATTCGATTTAAATTCTTCGGATCCTTAAACCAGGCATCCAGGATCCTTAATTCAGGTACCCTTCTAGATAGGCATTGATACAAAACATAAATCATTTTCGGCAAGACAATACTTGAAACATATTTGCAAAATCTCTTCGAAATAAAATAATATAAATACATATGAGCACACGTATTTTATAGAGTTAGAAAAGCCTACTTGGATAACTTTGGATTGCACTTGCTTTGGTCTCGAAACGCGAAACCGGTCTCTCGTACGAACCTTTAGAAAAACTCGTATAAATTAAAATGCCCTTCGTGCATTTGGAACCTTTAATCGTAAGAATATATATATTCTTGGTTCTCGTTTCGACTCGTTAATCGAGGTATTGATACTTAAGATCAATATTACTTATAGGGTGTTGATTCCTCGATTCAATTACTCCGGTAATTGTCTTTAATGCAATAAGTGTTTTAACACTTAATGAGATAATTAATTCTCGATCATTAATTATTCGAATAACATTGAGGTTTCTAGTTATTTAACTCTTTAAACAACCTTAAAATATTAATCTCTTAAATAATATCCTTAATTAATAAGAGATATCAATTCTCTTAATTTAGATCCTAATTAATAATTTGGATCTTCTTGATTTCATATTTAGGCTTTAATACTCTAAATTAATAGCTCTAAATATTAATACTTAATGTACGTAGATACATCGCTATCCATTTTCCCATTATTGGTTTCACTAATTAATTTAATTAGTTTAAGTATTAACTAACTTAAGATTGTAAACTGAGCTCAATCTCATTATTTTTCGGCCCAAATAATCGACCCATGGATTAATACTCGGCCCATAAGATTTAATCAATTCAGCCCAATAGATTTATAAATTCTCGGCCCAACGGATTAATTATTTCGGCCCAAGATTAGACCCATGTCTTAATTTACTTAAGCCCAGACACAAAATAATTCACAGCCCAATCTTATAATTTCCTAGGCCCAGAAACAAATAAATTTTCTAGCCCAATCTTTGTTTATTTTCGGCCCATAACTTGGCCCATGACCCGGCCCAAGTTCTAGATTATTCTAATTTCCTTAGCCCTAATCTACTACAACACAATCTCACACCTTCCTCCCTTCCGCCTCACTCGATCTGCCCTCTCTCTCTCTCAATCGACCTGCTCTCTCCTTCACTCAATCGATCTGCTCTCGCCCTTTCTCAATCGATCTGCTCTCGCCCTTTCTCAATCGATCTGCTCTCTCTCCCTCTCTCAATCGATCTGCTCTCTCCTTTCTCTACTCACTCTCTGCTCTACTCACTCTCTGCTCTACTCACTCTCTGCTCTACTCACTTTCTGCTTTCACTCTCCCTTCTCTTTCCTCTCTCGCTGTCCCGACTCTCTCTCGCTCGACCTGTCTCTCTCTCGCTGTCCCGACTCTCTCTCACTCCCTGTCTCTCTCTCGCTGTCCCCGTCTCTCTCTCGCTGTCCCCGTTTTCTTTCTGTTTCCTCGAGCTCTCTCTCTCTGCCTCTGTTCTCTCTCTCATTCTCGCTCTCGCTCTCTGCCTCAGAAAGGCGAAGAGCTTCGATGGTGTTGCTGTCAATCGGCTCGCCTCTACCAAAGGTAAATCTTCTTCTTTCTCTCTCAATTTCCCTCCCCCAAACCCATCTCTAATTTCATATTCTGATTTGAATAGATCTTAAATGTTGGGCTTATTTCCCAAAATTTTGAATTCGTATTTTGTACTAATTTCTTTCTATGTTCTAAATTTTCTTTCTGATTATTTTGATTAAGGGACTGGTTTGAGGAGAGATTGGGATGGCTCGATGGTGGGGAGTTTCTGATTTGAGATTTGGTGGTGAGAATGTTCAGCTCAGTTCCTTTCCTTACTCTATTTATTTTCTGAAATTTGCACATAATTATTTCTTAATTTCTATTGCTAATCTCCTTCTCTCTTTGCTCTTATTTTCTGCGAGAATGCAGAGTCTCTATCGCTCAACTTATCTCTCGGAGGAAGCTAATTGGAAATTTCAAGGTAAATCTATCTTTCTTTATTCTCTGCTTTCACTTATTCTTCGATTCTGCCTAAATCTAGCTTAGGTATTCATTCTGTGAGATTCTTAATATTTGTTTGGTGAAATTCTATGCATGCTTTAAATTTCTTTCCTGTTCCAGATTTAGATTTGAATTTTCTGGACTGATTACTTTCTATGTTGATTTTCAAAGAGGGTTGCTGGTTCTAAGCATTAAGAGGTTTCAGTCCTATGTTTTGGAGCAAACCTCACTGACCTCAGCAGCTAAGTTCTTACTCTTTCCTTTTCTTTTTCCTTTCTTATGGTTCACAAATTTGGATATAGTTAAATCTAGGATTTCTGTGTTCTGCAGTGTCTTGCTTAATTTCTATTGCTATTGTTCATCTGTATTATGCTTCATGTTTTCTGTCAGTGTAAATTCTGAATTTTAAAAGATGTTGGAAGTCAGTATCTGTAAAGCTCTGCTAGAATTTTACACATGTGATTGGAGTTATTTCTAAATTAGAGGTTGGCTTTACTGGATTCTAAGCATGCTTATTCTGCTTTCTATGTTTTAAAGATTCTGGCTTATGGTTTGTTGTTCAAAACTATGGACATGCATTCTAATTCATACGCTGGTCATTAACTGATATCTTAAACACATATATAAACTGCACTTTTAGTATAACTACGTGTTTGATACTCTGTTTTGGTTCTAGAAGTATTAAGCTTCAATTTTGGTTTTAGAAGTTTAAGTATTATGATTCATTAGCTAATACATAAAAGAAGGTTGAGATTACCTAAAACTTTATCTCCTTCTTCTTGAATGAACTGTGGACTTCTTGAATATTGGTACTGCTACTTCTCTTTATGAAACTGATATGTGAAAGTGTTGGGGTAATAAACGGTTTTAAGGCAGTCCCTCTACTCCTTTATATAGAGGTTTATGCAGTGTGGTTTTCTTTCTTATCTTAATGCATAAGACTTAAGTTTAGATAGCTATATTAATAGCTCTGGTTGCTATTGTTTGTAGGGCATAGAAGGAAAGCATGGCTGGAAGACTTCTCTCCTTTACTCAACCGAGCACACTGCCCAAGGTTTCTGCTTTATCTCTGCAGCAGTATGGCTGTTCAGTTTCTACTGCAGCAGCTGTGCTGCTTTGTTCCTTCTTCCCAATGTTTTCCCTCCTATTTTTATGTTATCATCATCACACTTCTGACACCTATAGCTATCTTTCTTTCTTTCCTTATTTGCTAACATGCTGCTGCCAGCTAGCTTTAGACTTAATTATTTCATTTTAATGCCTTGTATTATAAAGTCTCATGCGTGTGGTTTCTTTTCTACACTGCAGCAGCAGGGCTGCTTGTATTTCCTTCCTTCTTACTCTAAGTCTCTTATAGGCCAATTGTTGATTCTTGGCAGCTTTATCACTTCTTGAGATACTTCTATGTATTGTCTTTTGTAAAAGCTGCAACTTCCACTCTACTTTTGACATTGTAACATAATTGTATTAATTGTTTATTGGTTCTATTTGTAAGATACAATTCCAAGTTGTAAAGGTGTTGTAGGGACATTACCCCTTTGTTCTTGCTTTTCATTTCAGTCATGTATGTAAGCCTTGTAGGCTTCTATTTCATTTATATACTTGTCATTGAATACATCTTAATACATATGTACATATCTACACGTGTAATATATATACATGTATTCATTATATAATATATTTTAGCTTATACTTTTATTACAATTATTTAATATTTCAAGAGAGAGATATATACAATCTCATCTAAATAATTTAGAAGATTGTGCTTTAACACTATTTGATAAATAACATCTTATCTTAATTCTCCTTGGCTCTTATTCTCTTATGTTCATTGTAGAAATCTTAAAGCTTTGATAAAATTTTATCATAAGCCTTTTTCGAATTATCTAAATGATAGGCTCTCCTAATATTAAATACTTAAGACTTTGCTATCGTCTTAACTCTTATTTATGATGAGATTTATATTGAAGTCAAAACATAACACTTATACTTATACTTTAATTATTTCTAAGTATATACCTATAATAACATTTCTTAATACAAAATCAAGAAATTTTTATTTACTTATTACTTAAACTAAAATTTCCCTTCAATTATATTAAACTCTCATTAATATACTACAACGTTCAATATATATATATTTAATAATCGCGTCCGAATATCGTTTATTTCGGAATTTAAAAAGACGGGGTATTACATCCTCCCCCTCTTAACAAAATTTCGTCCCGAAATTTGCTAATCTTATGGGTAACATTTCTGAAAAACTTATTCCTTCCTCGGACCGTTTCTATTCCGTACATTCTTTTATCACACTTGTACTCCGGAACGTATTCCGTCGAGTCCATCATCGATGAACATTATATCATAACTTAGTGTATCTCTCTAACTGCGAGAAGAAATTACTCTAATCGTTTCTCTATTTCTTTCCAGAACTTTGACTCGAAGTTCTGCGTCAATTGGTTTGCATACCCACTGAAGGATGGCCGTTTCTTTGAGGTGGCGGCATAAGCGTACTTAGATAGCCATATACCAAATACGTCCTAGTTCCGAAGGTTTAAGGAAATTTATCATGATAACTTATCAATCATGTGGGTCCATCATCTCTCATGATAACTTAAGCGAGGGTTGGACAAACTGTTTAGAGACAGACGTCAACCGATTAAATATTTAAAAGAAAGGAATGAACCCAACTGAATTTCAAAAATGCTGAGCTTTAGGGTCCGGAGACCAGAATGACAACTACTGAGATCTTCTTGATCACATGGGGTGATCAGGCCCATCACAATCATTTCTCAGTCATAAAGATACTTAGGTTCAGGGATAATATTTTGATGGTGGCCTTGACTAGAACTTCTTGTACTATAGGGTTTAGAAGGATCTCATATGACTTCTTAATTGCATTAAGATCATAGAGTTCAACTCAATGATATATTTGATTGCTGAAAGGAATTTAATGACTTGCATTTTTCGTGACAATACCCACGAATTGAACTGAATTGAATGAACTGGACTAGAACTTTCTACGTTCCACTGAATAGAAAATGGAACTGAAATTGAAACTCAAATTGAAATTGAACTTCCTTATTCTCTACGTTCTACTGGAACTGAATCTTGCTAATTAACTGAAACCGAAACTTGCTATATTCGTAGGTTTCCATTTCTTAGGGTCAGATCTTAATTCTTTAAGATCTTAAGATAAGGATATATGCATATCCTTTACGTATGAAATCATAACTTGTGAATCCTTCACCTTCTTCTCGTAATTGGCCCTAGCCTTTGTCTTGGATATTCTCATTTTTTTCTGGTTCTTTTCGTTTCTTCTTTATTCAGATAGTTCTCGTTCTCGATTTCGAGTAGCTTGTAAAAGTTCTTCTAAGTTCTCGTCTAAGTTCTCTTTTTCTAAAGGAATCAAGTTCTCTTTGGATACGAAGTCCCATTCCTGCATATCCTCGGAGTCCCCTTAAGTTCTCTTTTCTAAAGGAAACAAGTTCTCTTTGGATACGCAGTCCCATTCCTGCATACCTCGGAGAGCTTGTAAAAGTTCTTCTAAGTTCTCTTTTCAAAAGGGAACATACATCTTAAAGCATTCTACGTTCATAGGAAAGAGCTCTAACGTCATGATAATGATTATGACTCGTCATAAAAGAAACATTTAAACTTCAACTTTGAAAAGGATCGTTCTTACTGCTTTCACTTAAAACTTCACTTCAAACATCTTAAAAACTGTTTCTCTTAGAGTATACTTTTTTCTTCTTTCAATACTCAACTTCATACTGAAGAAATACGTATATTTCTTTAAAAATCTCAAACTTCAGCTCATAGGAATATGCTTATTCCTCTTAAACTCTCAACTTAACTTATAAAGAAATACGCTCATTTCTTTATCAAAACTTCAAACCTTGTCTCAAAGCACTTTGCTCATTTCTTTTAAAACATAAAACTTCAACTTCTTAAAATGTTTACCTCTTTCTCGTTGAGCGTGATGTGTCGGAGTGCTAGGCTTGTCGACTCACTCAACTAGTCTAGCGAATGATGCTGGACTAAACTCGAAAGAAGACTCTTGGGTTTAAAGAAAATTGCTCTGATACCACTCTGTCACGCCCCGTTCTCCGCCCTTGTGGCGAAGTCCGGACACGCGAC
>JAPKLX010002158.1:0-15002 GCA_026898415.1 Leonotis leonurus | reverse complement strand
CGCTCCAGTCGACCCCTAGTTGCCGACGACGATTCGGGCACGAGACCGTTTTGGCTCGTTAGGACCCGACCAGCGGATGGTGACGATAGGGGCAAGGCCCCAGTTCTAGAGACATCGAGAGAGGATCGCCGACAGCCCCTACACCCTAGGAGCTCCGAGAGATCGGGCCTTACTTTCACCCCGACTGACGAGGGCCCCTCTCGGAAGAGGGAGGCACCCATCGATTGGGACGAGTACGACGCCAAGATCCAGAGTCTGTTAGAGAGGGCGAGGGAGCCTCTGAAAATATATGGTGAGACGATAGCAGGGGCACCGGAAGAGGACCCCGAGGAGGATCCCGAGGAGGAGGATCCAGAGGAGGAGGATCCCGAGGAGGAGGATCCCGAGGAGGAGGATCCGGACGAGGACCCAGAGGAGGGGGCAGCACCCGAGGGCGACTCTGAGGATGAGGCTTGGGAGCCTGATTGGGATGAGGAGGCCCCAGACGAGGAGGAGTACCTTAGCTGCGTTACCCAGGAGTAGCTAGGTCGATATTTTGTACTCGTCAGTAACGGACCATACATATAGGCCGTACCGTTGATATATATATTTTGTAGTCGGAAACGAAACTCGTTATAGACCGTTCCGTACTAGTAGAGCATATCGGATATTTTGACAGCACGAAAACACAGTAGCTAGTGTTTCGAGGCTGAGTGCTTTTTGGGATGTCATCCTAGAGGGGTGAACATCATATCATGTACTTAGGGAGTACGATAGGATTTTGTATTGAGCTAGACCTCGCTGAGGCAATTAATGATATGAATTATGATGACCCTAAGGGTCCATTTTGCTATATGCAATGCCTACTTTTAGTTCCGTAAATTCCATTGCTTCGGAATATCAGATGCTAAGTAAGACTCCATATTATTAAGTATCATACTCAACAACAGCCCCCACTAAGATAAGATACGCTTAAATTAACAGAATGCCGCCAAGAGGACGCCCGAGAGGCCGAGGAAGGGGACTTAACCCAAATAATGAGGAGAGAAGACCGGCCGCGGAGCGGGAGGTAACCCCACCCCTCCCACCGCCTGCTAGGAGAATCGAAGAACTCTTCCTCCGACAAAATCCACCCACTTTCAATGGGTTAGGTGACCCAGCAGAAGCGGAGGCATGGGTACGCGCGTTGGAACGCATTTTCAACTTTCTTCGTTGCACGGACCAGGAGCGCATGACGTGCGTTTCCTTCCAATTAACTGGATCAGCTGACTTCTGGTGGGAGGCCAGGAGGAAAACCATGACCCCTGAGCAGCGTGAGAATATGACGTGGGAAGAATTTAAGACGGGGATATACGATAAGTATATTCCTAAGAGCTATAGAAAGAAGAAGGAAATGGAATTCTATAACCTGAAGCAAGGGAGAATGTCGGTCACGGAGTACGACCGGACCTTTTGCGACATGTCTCGGTATGCCCCCGATCAGGTGGATACCGATGAAAGGATGGCTGAAAAGTTCTGTGCCGGACTAAGGCACGAGATCAGGATGGCGCTGGCTAGCCACGGGGGCTTATCCTACCCGGAATCACTTAGTCGCGCTCTAGATATCGAGGCGGCTATGCCGGTGGAGAGAGCAGTAGCCACGGCACCACCAGCATTCACCCCAACGCCTTCCCAGAACTACAAGGGGAAGCGAAAATGGGAGGGCAATCGGGGCAGCACGGCTCAGAAGAAGCCATGGGAAGGACACAATCGGTCCCACCACCCGGAAAGGTCAAACTTTGTAGCACCAGCCAATAATCACCCACAGAAATACCCCACTTGCATGAAATGCAAGAAAATGCACCTGGGAGAGTGCCGGGCTGGCAGCGATAGCTGCTTCACCTGTGGGCAAAAGGGACATATAGCTAGGACCTGTCCCACAAGGCAACAGGGAGGAGACTCCAGGCCTAACCAGCCGAACCAGAGGCAATATGTTCGAGCCATGCAGGCTCAGCCTCAGGCTCAGCAGCAGCAACACCAGCTGCCGCCACCTCCACCCCAGTACCCTCAGTACCCATCACAAAGGAAGCCACAGCGAGCCCGAGCTTATGCGATGAACCAAAAGCAGCCTGAAGGAAGTCAGGGAAATCTGACAGGTATGGGAATACTCCTAGACACCCCAGTGATAATTTTATTTGATACGGGAGCTTCTCATTCCTTCATTGCTAAATCATGCGTAGAGAACCTAGAGTTGGATTCGGAACTTATAGGAACATCCATGAATGTTTCTTCACCTCTAGGAGGAATCACTACTATCACTCATGCTTGCTCGAATCTGAGCCTGAACATAGGATCTATTAAGGTGCTAGCAAACAATCTTAGCATACTACCGATGAATGACGTGGACATAATCCTAGGAATGGATTGGCTAGCTAAAAACTATGCCACGATCCTTTGCCATGAGAGGCTAATATCTTTCCGACCCCCTGGGAAGGAACCTACGAGTTTTCATGGGATTACCGCGACTCGAAGGAAGTCGATTATCTCAGCTTTACAAGCCGAGAAATTGGTAAAGAAGGGTTGCTCGGCGTATTTAGTCTCTTTGAATGGAAGAGCCAAGGAAGAGCGAAGAATCGAGGATGTAACCATCGTACGGGAATACCCGGACGTGTTTCCAGAAGAATTGCCAGGTCTACCTCCAAAACGACAATTAGAATTCACGATCGATCTAGAACCCGGATCTGCACCCATTTCCAAGGCACCTTATAGGATGGCACCAAAGGAGTTGGAGGAACTCAAGATCCAACTCCAGGAACTTTTAGATCTCGGTTTTATCAGACCCAGCGTATCCCCTTGGGGAGCTCCAGTACTCTTCGTAAAGAAGAAGGACGGCACCCTAAGAATGTGTATAGATTACCGAGGCCTGAATAAGATGACCTTGAAGAACCGGTACCCATTGCCGCGAATAGATGACTTATTCGACCAACTGAAAGGAGCAAGCGTATTCTCAAAGATCGATCTGAGATCGGGATACCACCAGCTAAGGATTCGAACAGAAGATGTTCCCAAAACGGCGTTCCGAACCCGTTATGGACACTACGAGTTTGTAGTGATGCCATTTGGGTTGACTAATGCACCCGCCGTGTTCATGGACCTGATGAACCGCATCTTCCACCCATACCTTGATAAATTTGTCCTGGTATTTATAGACGATGTTCTGATCTACTCTAAGAGTGGAGACGAACACGAGAATCACCTGAGAATCGTCTTGGAAACCCTTAGAAGCGAGAAACTCTATGCTAAATTCAGTAAATGTGAGTTCTGGCTCAACGAAGTAGCTTTTCTCGGACACATTGTGTCGTCAGAAGGGATTAAGGTAGACCCCGCTAAGGTGGAAGCGGTACAAGGATGGAAAGCACCCACAACTCCTAATGAAATCAGAAGTTTCTTAGGGTTAGCTGGGTACTATCGGAGATTCATCGAAGGATTCTCCAAAATAGCTAGGCCAATGACCCAACTTCTTCAGAAAGGAATCAAATTCAAGTGGTCGCCAGAATGCGAGGCTAGCTTCCAACTGCTAAAGGAGAAATTGACCACTGCTCCTGTGCTCGCAGTCCCAGAACCCCACAAGGAGTACGTAGTCTACACTGACGCGTCCAAGATCGGGCTAGGGTGTGTATTAATGCAAGACGGGAAGGTGATAGCTTATGCATCCCGACAGCTTAGACCACACGAGCTCAATTACCCTACCCACGATCTGGAGTTAGCTGCCGTCGTACACGCCTTAAAAATCTGGAGACACCACCTCTACGGAGTTCGGTGCGAGATCTTCACAGATCATAAAAGCCTCAAATATTTCTTCGAGCAGAAGGATCTCAACATGAGGCAGAGGAGATGGCTTGAACTAGTAAAGGATTACGATTGTGGTATAAACTACCATCCAGGTAAGGCCAACGTAGTAGCCGACGCCTTGAGTCGTAAAACATCTTCGAAACTAGCTTATCTCCTCACTCGAGAGGCAGAACTCATAAAGGAGTTCGGCAAAATGAACTTAGAAGTTCTACCACCCTCTGAGACCGTAGAAGGAATCCTTGCTACCCTAGTAGTCGAGCCCGACTTACGGAGCAGGATTCTGGAGGCCCAAAGAACGGACGAGGCTTTAGAAAGGATAAGACTCAAAGTGAGGAAGAACGAAACCCCGAATTATCAGGAAGGAGCCGATAATGCCATCACTTTCGAGGGAAGGCTATGCATTCCGAATGATCCAGAAATAAGGGAGATAATCATGAGTGAAGCACACGACACCCCCTACACCGCTCACCCCGGTAGTACGAAGATGTACCGTGACCTAAAGAGGAAATTCTGGTGGGAAGGAATGAAACGAGATATAGCGTCCTTCGTAGAAAGATGTCTAGCTTGTCAACAAGTCAAAGCCCTACACCAGCGACCCTATGGGAAGCTACAACCTCTAGAAATCCCAAAATGGAAGTGGGAGCACATCGCTATGGATTTCGTGACCGGATTACCCAAATCCAAGCGTGGAAACACTGCTATTTGGGTAATTGTGGACAGACTCACGAAATGTGCTCATTTCCTACCAATAATGATCACCTATGGATCGGATAGGTTAGCCCAATTGTACGTCCGCGAGATCGTACGTCTCCACGGCGTACCAGTGTCGATCACCTCAGATCGAGACTCGAAGTTCACATCCAGATTTTGGATGAGCCTGCAAAAAGAACTAGGCACTAGACTAAACTTCAGTACTGCCTTCCACCCACAGACTGATGGACAGTCAGAAAGAACGATTCAAACCCTAGAAGACATGTTAAGAACTGTGGTTCTCGACAGAGGTGGGAGCTGGGAAGCAGTACTACCATTGATAGAATTTGCCTACAACAATAGCCACCAGGCAACCATAGGAATGGCGCCGTACGAAGCCCTGTACGGCAGAAAGTGTCGATCGCCGCTCTATTGGGATGAAGTCGGCGAGCGAGCAATAGTGGGTCCCGATTCTGTCAGTGAAATGATAGAAATTGTTCGTCAAATCAGAGGAAGAATTAAGGAAGCCCAAGATAGACAGAAATCCTATGCCGACACCCGCAGAACTGAACTGCAATTCGAGGTGGGAGACAAAGTTTTCTTGAAAGTGTCCCCGTCTAAAGGAATCATTAGATTCGGTGTTAAGGGAAAACTGAGACCCCGTTTCGTAGGACCCTACGAAATTCTAGAAAGGATAGGATCGGTAGCTTACCGACTGGCGTTACCACCGAGCTTTGGGAACGTGCATAACGTTTTCCACGTATCTCAACTCAGGAAATACGTGTTTGACCCAAAACACGTTATTCACCAAGAAGAGATGATTCTTAACCCCGACTTGAGCTATGAGGAGAGACCCGAAGCTATTTTAGACAAGAAGGTTCAACAGCTCCGAACCAAGTCGATAAATCTAGTAAAAGTATTATGGAGGCACCATGGGCAAGAAGAAGCCACATGGGAACTCGAAGATAAGATGAGAGAAAAGTACCCAGAGATATTTGGTGAGAATATGCAAATTTCGGGACGAAATTTTTAGTAAGAGGGGTAGGATGTAAAGACCCGCTCTTTTCGTTAGACCTAATTGTGTCCATTACGTAGGGAACTCCTAAGGTTCCAATTTTGAGTAATTTACGATTTGTAAATTTGAATATTATTCCCCTCTTAGATTAATTTGAGATGGCTAAATTATGTGTTGCCAAATAAGAACTTAAGGAAGGATTTTATCATAATAATTCAACGATGGGAATAATCACAAATTATTAGCCAACTAGCCATCGGGCTTCAAAGATATGTGATGATACGAATTATTTACCACTCGTTCATGAGTAAGCATTTAGACATATTATTTGTACAATAATTAGTACAATACCTATTTATTAAATAAGAAGTAAAATTAGTAAGTAGGTGTAATATATAGTTACATATATATATAGGAGGAATATACCCTATAAATGAGGTTGCTGGGTTCGAACCCGCGCCTAACCCAGGGTGGAAGAACATATGTATATATATATGCATACAATATAAATACACGTAAGATGCCAGCGTGGATCGGTAGTGTAGGAAAGGAAGCAAGCGTGCAAACGGTTAGATTCCCCATAATCAGATTTAGCAAGGCATTAGCGTGTAACAGGCACCCTACTCCCTACTAATCCTAGTTGCACAGTGACGCCTCATCTCTCCACCAATCGCCATGCCTGCGAATCTAAAAAGAATAAGCAATTAACGCATAAGATTAGTAAGGGTTAAGGATTCAATCTTCTATATAAGGGGGAAGAATTTTAACTCAACCCACACCCAATTATCACCATACCAAAACGCTGCCGAATTTAGAGCTCGAAGAGAACCAGGAGAAGGGAAGTAGCAGCAGTAGTGTTGCGCGAAGGAGAAATTGAGACAACTTTGAGGTAAGAACTTAAAGCTCTAACATCTATGATCATGTCTCTTAAAATGTAATTTAGGAATATGTATTGCACGTGAAAAACAGACTCTAGATTGAACTTAGCATGCATAGATTTTTGAACTTAGGAACTGATCTTGAACTTAGACATTCAGCTTTAAACTTAGGTGCTGCGAGCCTGAACTATGATAAGCATGGCATGGGCTTAGGAAAAGAAAGACATACTGCTAAAATTTAGTTCAATGCCTGATATGAAACTAAGATTTCTCATAGAACACATACAACACCCAAGTCAATAAAACGAATGCAACTCGAACAAAAAGAAACATATTTGGAGAAGAATGGATTTCCGAGGGAACAGATCGAGATCGAGAAGACAGCTAGCTGCTGTCTAGAAGGACAGCTTCACTTACCACTCAACCAGTCTCGAGCAGCTCCAAACCACCTCGAACCAATCCAAATATACCTCGCACCAACCGAGACCAATCTGAAAACATGAACATTTATAAGACTCCAATAATTCATGAAATTGAGAAGGGAGGGAATTATTAAAATCCTAAAATGTTCTATAACCAAATGAATAGAAAATAAAACAAACAATGAAGATAAGTAGAAGCGAGAGAGAGGGAGACAGCTCATTGTTGGAAGGGCAGCTCGCTGCTAGAAAGACAGCGAGAGAAGCAGCGAGCTGTGCGAAAGGGAAAGCGAGGAAACAGCGAGCTGATGGAGAGGCAGACAGCGAGTGGAAAGAAGGGCAGATAGCGAGCAGATAGTGAAGGAAAGAAAGGGAGGAAAAGAGCGAGGGAACAAAGGAAAGACAGCTAGTTGCAGGAGGCAGCTAGCTGTGAAAAGAAAAGAAGCAGCGAGAGGAGAAAGAGAGAGAGCAGCGAGAGAGAAGAGAAAGGGGACAGCTCGCTGTCAAGAGACAGCGAGAGGAGAGACAAGAAGAGAGCAGCGAGAGGAGAAGGAGAGAGAGACAGCGAGAGAAAGGAGGAAAGAGACAGCTCGCTGTCAAGAGACAGCGAGAGGAGAGACAAGAGAGCAGCGAGAGAGCGAGAGAAGAAGTACAGCGAAGGGAGAGCTCGCTGTCGAGAGACAGCGAGAGAAGGGGGATGGAAATTGTCTAAGTATGGATCCAGAGATAGTGAGTTATGGGCCAACTTAAAGGTTACTGGGCTTCACGATTAGATAAATTGGGCCAAGTCTAATTAGATAAATGATGGTCTAATTTATCCAACGGGTTAAACCAATTTATGTCGTAGATTAAATGAATTACGTAGGTGGATTATGAATAATCCTATTAGATGAAATTTACCTATGTTTTTAGACCAAGCCCAAGAAGTAGGATATTTATATTATATCATTAATTTATTTAAGTATGAACCACCCTAATATATATAATAGCTAAGTTATCTGAACCTATGAGAGACTTATAGATATTCTGAGTTATGAATCGAGACATTAATTTAGGAAATGTCCCTAGTACATTACCCAATAAATATTTATCCTCAAATTACACGATGACTTAGAAATCACCGAATGATTTATCTAGAAATACAGCTCCTAGACTTATGTTCTAGCCGATCTTTAAGGATCGAGACTAAACCCTCATGATAACCAAGGCTAGTAATTCCTTGCCCTTAGAATTTATTTGATATGCTCGAGTAACATATCTCACCCGAGATTCATATGAAAGGTTTCGACGAGAGGTCGGATCCGCATCACGAGAACAAGGCAAGAATCGATCAAGACCATTCAAGTAGGCTTTTCTTACCCTATGAAAATATATGTGTGTATGCTTTCAAATGAAATGAGATATTTTCAAAAGCACTGTCTTGCCAGAAATGTTTTTGATTTATGTATGATACCTATCTGTTATATGATAATCGAATTCGGGTTCCAGTGGGTTAGCGTCTCCACTCGAACTAGTGTACACAAAGGACCGTGAGTCATCTAGATGTTGACCGGTCGAGTGTCTGTGGGAAGTGGCCACTTCCCCGGCACATAGAACTTCAGATATGGTTGAATACAAAGAACTAGGACTGCAGTCAATTAGAACTTTCTCAAGAAATGATTTTGTGAACATAGGTGCTTTAGAGACAAAATCCCTATGTTTCACTTGAATGGCTTGACAGTTATATATGTATGTGTGCGATTTCGGCACGTGTCTACTGAGTACAATTTGTACTCAGCCCTGCATGTATTTCTAAACGTGCAGGATAAGAATGAAGAAGGCGTGGGTGCTTGTCGTGCTTTTGTCGGACTCCATAGTAGCTGACTCTTGGGGGTTCTGCGTGTCTTCATACACGTAGGATTTCGTTATGCGATCCTGAAAGTTCCGCTGCTAGACCTTATGTAGTAGACCGAGACTAAACTCCGTATTCTATTATGAAATGTAACGAGCTTATGACTCTGACTTCCCGATTTCACGGGTTTGGTCCTTATTTTATGTTATGAAATGAATGATTACCTTCTTCTCTTGTCAATTATTCATTTCGTTGGTCATGTTCCCGGCTTTACTAGAATTAGTAGGAAGCGGGCGTGACAGTAGCGAGCCTCTCTAACTTGTTGCTTGACATCAAACTACTTCAGAGTAACAGGTTGGTCAAACAGCAATTATCTGTTCCTTTTGTAATAGTCTTGATGTGCTCGCCATAGTGAGGGAGTAAAGAACTGCTTATTCCACCTGGTAAATATTGATATGTTCACATCAACCTACTTATACGTGATATATCATCTCCAATAAGCTAATGTGTCAAGACCCTAAGATTGGGTTGAGATGAATATTATAACTTAAATAAATAAAGATAATTTATGATGGAATAGGTCATGCAAAAGATCGAAATCACTCTGAGTACCACATTTCCAATGTATGAGGACATTGAAGATGATCTATTTAAATAAACTAACTCTTGAGAAAGACCAAGAGTTTACGAGATCGAAGCATTTCCAAAGTTCAACATAAAGTAAGGTTCAAGCCATATAAGGCACAACAAATTTAACTAACAACAGGGAAAATTCAACTTAGAATAGTTTGATGTTTGCTTATTGGAAACAAAAGAAATACTAGCTTGAAGGAAGGAACAACCTCGCCAACATCAACCTCCAACGCCAGCTCGCATACGCCCGCCTCTCAACCTGTGAAAAACATGTGAAAGAAATTTTGGGCTGAGTATTAATGTACCCCGTGGGTTTCTTGCCCCTTTTCAGTGAAAAACTAACATAAACATTCATAAAAAGAATATTACATGCCCAACCATATGTTGAAAGGCGTTTTAAAACGAAAGCCCACCCTACGCATATGAAAACATACATTATAACATTTTATCGAGCTCATTAACTTTCTTGCTCGTTCACCGTGTTTCCTTATTGCGACTAGATGGGAAAAAACGAAGTCTTCCGCGAATAATCCCTTTTCACCAAGACCGGGGAACCTGGCTAAATTCACCTGATCCGGACTTTTCGTGTACACTACCTTGTCGGGATCCGGCTCAAGGCATAATTGTTAACTTCATCATTGGCAAAGCCAATCAACGAGTACGGTAAAACTGATCCGTCACATGTAAGATACACATGAGTAATACAAAAACTTGGCATGCAAATTCACATTTAATAAAATATTTGCAGCTCACTAGCTAGAAAATACTGTACTGTAAATAGGAAACCCACCTAAATCTTGTGGATTAGATGAACGGGGAAATGCACAAGTCACTTATCGGCCTGAACGTGACCTACAATACAAGTCTCAACTTAGGAGGCTAATCGTATAAGTTATTCATGTGTTCTATTCCTACTCCCGGATTTTTGACAAGAAATATTTATATATATATATAGTTATATAATTAATTGCATGAATTATAAATATTTCTAATATATATATATATATGGGGAATATATCAAATAAAAATGGTTCGGTTGGGAAGTGGACTCCAGCACCTCCCGGAGGGGGGGTCCTCCGTGTATCGTACCCGAGAGAACTTATGGGAGTGCGGTCTGCCTCAGTCGAAAAGGGCCTGCACTACCATTGTTGACGAGAGGTTAAATGAATTGATTAGTACTACTCATACCAACATGGTGCATCATCTTTTCAGGGGACCCCTTAGTAGAAACTCCAAGGTTAAGCGTGCTTGGCTTGGAGCAATACTATGATGGGTGACCTACTGGGAAGTGTCCTGGGTCAGCCTGTCAGTGAGGACAAAGCAGGCTGGGAAAGAAAGTGTTGGTGTGTGGGGCCAGTACGTCAATTCTGATGGGCGCTCCCGATCCAACAGGTTCTACATGAGTTAACTAAAAATAAATCTTAACTGTTAAATCATTTTGATCAATGGTACAGATTAAAAGATAATTTTGATATATATCTTATTTAAAATATGTATATATATTGATATATATATATATATATATAGGGAATGGTTATATTGAAAATAGATCTGCTTGTGTTAATTAAAAATAAATCTGAACCATCCATATTTTTCATCCAATGGATATAATTAATCTATACTCTAATCAATAAACCCTAGTCAGAAAGAATAACAAATTCTTTGTTTTTAGGGATTACATATTTTAAATAAGATATATATCAAAATTATCTTTTAATCGTTGTAGTTTATTAATGAGAGTTTAATATAAGTGAAGAAGAATTTTGGTTAAGATAATAAGTAATTAAAAATTTCTTGATTTTATATTAAGAAATGTTATTATTAAGAATAGGTATTTACTTTGGAAATAATTAAGTATAAATATAAGTTATACTATGACTAAATATATGTAAGTATAGGCATATGTTTTATGTGTTGAGAACTATAAAAATGATATGCATAGATGCATACAAATTTATTTGGTGTAGTTAAAATTCTATCTACATAGTATTCAAATTACACGTATGATATATATATATATATATATATATACAGTTCATTATGAAAATCTACAAGATGAATATTGAGATAAGTGTAATTTCACTCTAGGAAGCACATGCATGCATGTATTGAATAAGTAAAGAAGGAAAAAGGGGATGCACTCAAGTGTAGATTTGAGATAAGCATTCACAAATATACTTAGAAGTAAGGAAAGAAGAGAAAGTAAAACACCTCCATAGAACAAACTATATATATGTTGGGCAGTAAAGTGCAAATAAGAAAAATTAAATAAAAGCCTAAGCTACAAACTGCTACACGGCAGTATAAAAAAAAAGAAGGAAAGAAGAAACAATTTCCATATGTGTAAGAGAAAGGTCTACTATAGTAATTTGTATTGAAATATAATGATGATACTACAATAAAATATGGAAGAAGAAAGAATAAAGCAGCACAACTGCTGCAGTAGAAACTGAGCAGTCATACTGCTGCAGAAGATAAAACAGAACTGCATAGGAGACTTTAGTCTCGGTTGAGTGAAAAGGATTGAAACCTCCATCCATGCCCTTCCATTCCCATACAATAAATAGAGTAAGAGCTATTAGCTAGCTACATCCAAACATAAGACTTAAGCAAGAGAACACATGCTGCATAAATATATATATATCTATATAAGGGGGTCATGACTGTCCTTAGAACCGTTTATCACCCAACACTTTCACATATAAGTTCCATAAGAGAGAAGCAGTAACATTCAACCACAACATCAAAGTGAAGGAATTAAAGGTTAAGGTAATCATTCTCAACCATTATCCAAGTTATGTTTTAGCAAGAGAATCCTAAAAACATTGAATCCTAAACTAAATTATCACCAAAACCATTCTGCATGCTGCCCTCTAATTAAATCTATGAAAACAGAAAACATACAGTTATAAATTATCCAGATTTCAGAATAAGTCGAAATGATTCCAAGTCCAAAATAAAACCAAAACAGAATCTTGATACATAGAACCAGTCACTATACATAAACTTCCCTTCTCTACTGAACATATATACAACGAAGCTGCAACCACTTCATACTGAACATCATTCTATACTCTTATGAAACCTATTATGAACACTCTTATAGTACAGTTTTATAGTACAGTTTTCCTTCTATTATGAACATCATTCATAACTGAACATCTTAAAACATCATAAACATCATTTCTATTACTATCAAGCTTTAGGAAAACTGTAAAATTTCATTGAAAGCCTCATAAATCAAATCTAGCTGAATTATCCATGCTCGAGTTCAAAATTTAAAAATGAGTCAATAGCACATTTAGAGCAAACTTATCTGTATGGAATTCTTGACAGACCGAGCATAGCATAGCGTAATACAGTCATATTGATCACCCTAGCCCAAACTTAAACCAGTAGCTTCTGCAGGAAATAAAATCAAGAAGAGAATGAGATTAGCAAATAGAATTTTAGAAATTTTTAGGTGCAACTTTCAGAAATGGAGCTTAGAAAGCTTAATCATCTAAAATCCAACAAGAAATTCAACATGCAGAAGAAGTTAGGTTTTTTTTAAAATTTTAAAAACAGAAATTAAAGGGAATCAAAACCACCAATTTACCTCCTCGAAAATCAGAAATTGTGCACACTGGTAGGAAGGCAGACGAGCGCCAGGGAGAGGACCCTGGTGAGCTTTCCTTCTATTCGGGCGTAATAGAATCTGAACCAACCTGAAAAATTTAAACTACCTTTTAGTTCTTAACTAAAACCACAATAAAGGAGATGGATGAGGTTTCTGAAGAGAGAAACAGAAAAGAGAGCGTAGGGATTGAGGGAAAAAGGCGCCAGTTAAAATTTTGGAACAGAGAGCAGAGAGTTTCAATCGAGTGAGAGAGGAAGAGAAGAAAGGGAAAAGAACTTAAGAGAAGGAGAGGAATATACTTGTGGGAAATTAGCCGGAGGAAGGGAGAGGAAACACCGTGCAGGAGGAACAGCGGCGACACCGTGGAGAAGAGGCGGGAATCTAGAACAGAGACAGAGAGCAATCGACGAGAGAGGAAGGTAGAACCAGAGTGAGATAGAGAAAAAGAGAAAGCAGATCGAGAGGGAGAGAAGAGACAGAGAGGAGGAGAACGAGAGAGTTTGGCGAGGGAGAGAGGGGAGTTGTGTCTGTGAATGAAAGTGAAGAAGTGAATTAGGGTAGGGTAGGAGTAGAAAGATCCAGAAGGTGGGCCGGGTTTGGGCCGAATATTGGGCCAGGTAATGGGCCAAAATAAAAAGATTTCTGGGCCTAGGAAAATTATAAGATTTGGGCTGGGAATTATTATTGTTTCCGGGCCTAAGTAAATAGAAAATATGGGCCAAATAATTAAAATTGATGGGCTTGAATAACACAAATATTGGGCCGAAAATTATTAGTTGATTGGGCCGAAAATAATAATTATAATGGGCTCAAGTTATTAATCCTAAGTTAATTAATACTTAAACTAATTAAATTAATTAGTAATGTTAATAATTGAAGAAAGGATAGTATATATATATATACATTTAGTATAAATATTTAGAGCTTGTAATTTAGATAATTAAAGCCTAAGTATTGAATCAAGAAAATCCAATTTATTAGTAATTGGGATCTAAATTAAGAGAATTAATGTCTCTAATTTTATTAAGGATTGATTTAAGGAATTAATATTTGAGGTTTGAAAGGATTAAATAATTAGAACTTAAATGAATAATTAAGTATCGAGAATTAATTATCTCATTAAGTGTTAATACACTTATTGCACTTAAATGCAATTACCGAAATGAATTGAATCGAGGATTCAACACCTTAAATAATATTGATCTGAAGTATCAATATCTAAATTAACGAGTCAAAACGAGAACCGAGAATAATATATATTCTTACGATTAAAGGTTTCAAATGCACGAAGGGCATTTTAATTTATACGAGTTTTTCTAAAGGTTCTTACGAGAGACCTGTTTCGTGTTTCGAGATCAAAGTCAGTGCAAACTGAAGTTATCCAGGTAAGCTTTTCTAACTCTATAAAAATTATGTGTGCCGTATGATATTTATGATTGTTTTCGAAAGGATCTCAAATTGAGGAAATAAGTTTCAAAGTATTGTCTTGCCGAAAATGATTTATGTTTTGTATCAATGTCTATCTGGAAGATTCCTGGTTAAAGGATCTAAATGAATGAAATCGAATTCGGGTTCCAGTGGGTAAGCAGCCCCACTCGAACTAGTGTACACAAGTAAATAATCGTGAGTCGTTGAAGATGTCGACCGGTTACAGTGGACTGTGAGTCGTTAAAGATGTCGACCGGTTCGGTGTCCGTAGAAGGTGGCCACCTTCTCGGTACCATAAATGTTCCATAAATTAAAAGGGCAGATATGGCTTGAATACTAAAGAAAATGAGACTGTACAGTCAAATATCAGTATTCACAAAAAGGATTTAGTGAACGTAGGTGCTTTTAAAGACAAAATCCCTTCGTGTCACTCTTACGGCATTGACAATTATATATGTATGAATGTGATTTCGGGCAATGTGCCTACTGAGTACTTTTGTACTCAGCCCTGCATGTATTTATAAATGTGCAGGTTGAGACGTGATGATGGGAGATGCTATGGTGGGCTTGTCGGTCTTAAATTAAGTCTTGGGTGTCTACATGTCCTCATACACGTAGACTTCAGTCGATCCTGTAATGCCCCGCACTTTTTCTATTAGAATCGTCTAGTATTAGATCA
>JAPKLX010001119.1:0-26641 GCA_026898415.1 Leonotis leonurus | reverse complement strand
AACCTCTCGTCAACAATGGTAGTGCAGGCCCTTTTCGACTGAGGCAGGCCGCACTCCCATAAGTTCTCTCGGGTACGATACACGGAGGACCCCCCCCCCCCTCCGGGATGTGCTGGAGTCCACTTCCCAACAAAGCTCATATTCATGTGTTTAGAAAAAAAGATTCCTAAATCTAATGTTCCAGCAACATACCTGATAATTCTTTTAACAGCTTTAATATGAGAAACCTTAGGTTTAGCTTGATACCTGGCACAGACACATACACTAAACATCAGATCTGGTCGAGTAGATGTTAGGTACAACAGACTCCCTATCATTGATCTGTAGAGTGTTGGGTCAACATCCTCTCCAGCATCATCTTTAGACAGCTTTTTTGTATATCCCATGGGAGTTTTCATGTGCTTTGTGCCTTCAAGGTTAAACCGCTTTATCATCTCTTTGGCATACTTGCTTTGAGAGATAAAGATGCCATCTTGTCCTTGTTTTACTTGAAGTCCAAGGAAGTATGTGAGTTCGCCTACCATGCTCATCTCGAACTTCGTAGACAAAGCACCTGAAAAATCATTTAACATGTTACGTGATGTAGAACCAACAATCATATCATCAACATATATTTGAGTAATAAGAATGTGTTGATCTTCCCTTTTGATAAACAATGTTCGGTCAGCAGCACCTCTTTCAAACCCGTACTTAAGAAGGAAGTTTGTGAGGTGTTCATACCAAGCACGTGGTGCTTGTTTGAGACCGTACAGTGCTTACTTTAGTCGAAAGACATAATCAGGCTTGTGGGGGTCCTCAAATCCTTTCGGTTGTTCAACATAGACCTCCTCCTTAAGTTCACCGTTGAGGAAAGCTGCCTTCACATCCATCTGATACAGATTGATGTTGAGATGGCATGCAATAGCAAGCAACAACCGAATGGACTCAAGTCTTGCTACTGGGGCAAATGTGTCATCAAAATCGACTCCTTTGACTTGAGTGTATCCTTGAGCTACCAATCGTGCTTTGTTACGCACAATAGTTCCCTTCTCATCAGATTTGTTCTTGAAGATCCACTTTGTGCCAATAACATTTCTGTTGACTGGTCTGGGAACTAGGTACCAAACATTACTGCGGACAAACTGGTTTAGTTCTTCATGCATGGCATTTATCCAGAACTCATCAGTCAACGCTTCCTTAACATATTTTGGTTCAGACTTGGAGACGAAGCATGTTACGCCAAGAATTGTAGAGCACACAGAGTACATGCACTCCATTTCTCTATAGTTGATCAGCTATTTACGTCTGGTCTGAACACCATCCTCAACATTTCCTATGACTTGAGATAGCGGATGGTTTTCTCTAACCCTTCCTGGAGGTTCTCTGTGGGGAGTCACCTCTTGATCCTCATTTTGTTCGTCTTCTGATTCCTGTGGTGTACTATTGTTTTCCTCAGCACTGCTGGATGTTGTGTTAGGTGGAGCAGTTTGAGCTTCAACAGGAGGTAGAACAGCTCCCCCTTGATATATGTCGTCTTCTGCTTCCACCTCCTTGTTCACATCACCTGCGTCATCAAAGACAACATTAACAGATTCTTGTATTGTCTTAATGCGAAGGTTAAATACCCTATAAGCTACACTGTATGTTGAGTACCCAACAAATACACCTTTGTCGCTCTTATCATCAAACTTTGTTAGATACTCACGATCATTTAGGATAAAACATACACACCCAAAAACACAAAAATGTTTTAGGATAGGTTTTCTTCCCTTAAGTAGCTCATACGGTGTTTTGAATGAGCCTGGTCGAATGTTGACTCGATTGTTGATGTAACATGCAGTGTTTACTGCCTCAGCCCAAAAATGTTTCGCCATTTGTTTTGAGCTCAGCATAACCCTTGCCATCTCAATCAAGGTCCTATTCTTGGGTTCGACCACCCCATTCTACTGTGGAGTTTTTGGTGCTGCAAACTCCTCGTACACTCCTTTTTCATCACAGAAGGTTGTAAATTGCGAGTTCTCAAACTCACGACTATGATCAGATCTTATGCGAGATATTCTAGCATCAAACATATTAGCTACACGAGCAAACATATTTTTAAATACCTCAAATGTTTCAGATTTTTCACGTAAAAAATAGGTCCATGTGAATCTGGAAAAATCATCTACCACAACTAATACATACCGTTTACCACCAATGCTTTCAACTTTCATGGGTCCTACAAGATCCATATGTAGAAGCTCAAAACATCGGTTGGTCCCAAAGTGTTGTTCATAGTGTTGTAAAGCAGGATGTGAAGTATGTAATTGTTTTCCTCGTTGACAGTCTACACACACGATCTGATCTGCCTTCCCAAGTTTGGGTAGACCTCGCACGGCATCCATCTTGATTAACCTGCCAAGATTTTGAAAGTTAGTATGACCTAATCTTTTATGATAGAGTATAGCATCATCAACTTGAGCCTTGTTGCATTTTAGATTATCAGTCATGTAACAATTATCTGATGATCTTTGACCTGTCATGATACACAAGTTTATGTTATTGTACACTTCACATGCATCTTTAGTGAATTTTACAAGCATGTTACCATCGCATAGTTGACTTATGCTAATCAAATTTGCCATAAGTCCTTGCACATGATAGACATTTGTTAAAGCAGGTAAACCAGGAACATTAAGTGTACCTTTCCCTATGATTTTACCTTTTGAACCTCCACTGAAGGAAACATTTCCTCCGTCATAAGTCTCATAGTTGGAAAGGAATGTTTTGTTACCTGTCATGTGACGTGAACATCCGCTGTCAAAGTACTAAGAACCTGAAATGTTAGTTTTTAACGCGGAGTACACAACATTACATGTTAGATCAGATTTCTTTACCCATACCATTCTGGGTTGCTGTGGTAACACAGAGTATGACCTGTCATCCCTTTTCTTTTTATAGCAAAAAGGTCTTATGTGCCCTGGTTTGAGACAGTAATGACATATGTAGTTCCTCCTACGTCTCTTACCTTTTCTCTTACCTTGCTTACCTTTTCCAGTTTGAGGGGTATTTTGCTTTGTCTGTGTTGGTGGATCAGTGAGCACAACATCTGATTTGGTATTTGATGTTTCTCCTGCCGATGTGGACCCATGACAAAACACAGTTGGTGCAGCATACCCGAGGCCCCTTTTACTTGGGTTTGCACTGTCCATGATCTCTTGAAGTGAATAAGTTCCAGTATTCCACTTGCAAATGGTCAGTTGTGCCTCTTCAAGTTGGTATTTTACTTTGGTGAGCTCTATGTCACATTGTGTGATCAACACCTCCTGTTTTGCTTGAACTTCCTTGAGTCGTGTTATCTCAGCTGTTGCGGTCAACAAATCTCGTGCTTGATGTTTCCATTTTCCCAACAGCTCATCATACAACCTTTTTAAACCTTGTATTATAGAGAAGGCATTGTCATCGCATTCTTCACCATATGTGGGGTCTATGTCATCCTCAACACTTCCTGTACCATCAACAGAAGCATTTAAGGAAAACAATGTAGAGTAATAGTTAGAATCATACCTTTCTGAGAAAGTGTCAGCATCTACTTTTTCGCCTGATTTGTCCTGAGGAGACATTGTCACATGCAGCGCTATACTCTCAAACAGTTTCTCATCAACATCTTCAAAGAACTCGTGCTCATCGTCATTCCAGGACACCCAATAGGATTTACCCCTTTTTCGAAGTGTGTTGGCACACTGATTTGCAAAGTGTCTGAAACCTCTACATTCATGGCATTGTACGCTGTCGAGTTTAGAGGAACTAAATTTGAACACTTCATTGTGAGAAGCTTTCCTAACAGGAGGCCTTTTCTGACTGTCATCGTTCTTTGGGGGTTGATAGTACTCCAGACGTGGTACATCTCTCTCCTTGGGTTTTTCTTTGTTTTTGTCTCGATTGAATCCTCTCACCATACGATTAAACTTCCTGGTGATCATGGCGACATCGTCTCCTTCATGGATCTCTTCCATTTCTTCGGATTCACTGGAGTCCATTATGTCCATTAACTTACTGCATGAAGGTGACGATTGTGAGCCAGCAGTGAGAGTCATTGTCTTCTTCTTGGTGAAAGTGCCTCTGGCCTCTAGCCTCTAAATTCATTTCATAGGTTTTGAAGAAGTTCATGAGGTCTGTGAACTCAAGTGCGTTCACACCTTGAGTTGTTTCAATGGCTGTTACCTTCATATCAAACCTAGGTGGCAACGTTCGAAGTGCTTTGGAGAAAAAAACTTTGTTACTGAGTGGGTCTCCCAGATCTTGACACTCGTTGGAGATGTCAAGAATCCTTTTCATGTAGCTAGAGATATCTTCATCTTCCTCCATCTTCATATTCTCGAATTGAGAAGCGAGAATACGTAGACGTGACTGCTTGACGCTGTTGTCACCCTCACAGTGCCGTTGGAGAATATTCCAAGCATCTTTCGCGCACACACAGTTCTTAATTAGTTTGAACATGTTTGTGTCGACTGCTGAGATTATAGCATTCAGTGTTCGATCATCAAATGTGGCAGCCTCAATTTGATCACGTGACCAGGAGCTTTGTGGTATTGAAACCACATCACCGTCTGCGTCAGTTTGTTTAGGTGGTGACCACCCATTCTCCACAGACATCGATGCTCTTCTGTTTAGAGACTTAATGTAGGAGCGAGTGCGTGTCTTCGAGTAAGAGTAATTCGAGCCA
Organism: Leonotis leonurus; assembly: GCA_026898415.1. Lineage (NCBI taxonomy): Eukaryota > Viridiplantae > Streptophyta > Magnoliopsida > Lamiales > Lamiaceae > Leonotis > Leonotis leonurus. The sequence goes on along the minus strand of JAPKLX010001119.1, from coordinate 21,957 downwards.
TTCAAGATTGGAGGTCGAAATGCTCCAATGCTATTTGGATCCATTATCGCGTTAGAGTTGTGATACAGTCAGGACCACACTCAGTGTGTCGAGTGAAGGCTCTGATACCACTTGAAAGTGTATCAACTACTCTAACTAAAGATTTGCGGAAGCTAAAGTAGAAGACACGGGATAATTTTTGCGTAGGTTATCAATTAATAACCTACACGGAGGCCTTACGCCCAAAAAGAATAATCAAAACAAGTGTTGAGCTATTACAATGTTGAACACAACAATAACTACAACACTATCACTAAAATACTAAATGTATGTTCTTACGAGTTAAGAAGCATACAGAATGAAAACTACGAACTTAATTTGCAAATGTGTCTATCTAACTGTATCTAACTGAATGAAAGAATTCTATTATTTATAGATAGACTACATGGGCTTGGATCCACAAGAGTAGTAACTGTTCGGCCCATGTCTCCATAATTCTCGCAATTCTGTTGTTGTGCTCCGCAAATCTGCCTGGAATTGTGGAACTACTTCAATCTATTGTTGACCCCGAGATTTGTGGAAACAAAATTTCACTTAGCATGAAATTCTCAACCGTCTAGCAAGACTTGGTCTTCCCTCAAGTCTTAGTGCTTCCTTCAAGCCATCGTGCATCCACCATGTCATCGTGCATCTGCCAAGTCATCCTTACACGTGGCTGCTGAGTCAGCACCAGTTGTTATGTTGCGTCAGAAACTAAGTCAACATTCTTGTGAAGAACACAAAAACACACATGTTAGGTCAACATTATAGATAACAATGTATCTTAAATACCTAACAGTTCCACTCCTCAAAGTGATCAAGAATATCCCATCTTATGTCAAATTCTTCAAGGAGCTAATTTCAAAGAAGAAGAAACTTGACGATCAAGAGTTAGTGACAGTCTCCGAAGTAGCGAGTACAATCATGCAGTAGCCTTTACCTCCTAAGTGATGCGACCCAGGTAGCTTCGTTATTGACATTACTTTAGGTAACGGTAAGGCAGCATCTAGCATGTTTGACCTAGGAGTGGGAATTAATCTTATGCCTTATTCTATTTTTAAACAATTAGGATTAGGTAAATTAAAATCCACTCACATGTCCCTTCAATTAGCCGATAGACACCCTAAAGGAATAATTGAAGATGTTATTGTTAAGATCGGTGGAATAATCGTTCATGTTGATTTTGTCGTTCTTGAGATAGGTGACGTACGTGAGGACGGAGTCGAGCATACACTACTCCTAGGAAGACCTTTTATGGCTACCACTAATACTATTATTGATGTCAAAAATAGTACCATTAAAATATATGTCCTTGATGAGGAAGTATCTTTTTCTGCTCACCAAATTCACACTGCAAATTCTATCGATTTGATTGATACGTGCTATATAGATACTACTAACCCTTTGGTTGAAAAATCTATAATGTAGGCTTTTCATTGTAAGGACGTTTCTCAAGGGAAGGGTTTGGACGCGAAAAGAGAGACCGGCCTAGTGAAAACGTTGGAAGGCGAACAAACCTCGAAGAGAAGCCAACAACCGCACCTTTCACCCAACCCGATGAACACAAACTTCGCTTCTTGATGTACCTACTCGTCAACTTATGCGGAAGCTCTTATGTGACTAAGCACCATATCTAATACACGTCCCGACAAGGGCAAACCCCAAAAGAGAAGATTACTCATCCTTAGTCGCCATCAAAGGGTGACGCACCATATGCAAAAAGGGAGAAGATGTCATTTCGAATCAATCGGCAACGAGTTCAATTGTACCTCAAACATAACCCCGTACCCAAATTCGCGGAGTCAAGTTCTCATTCTCACACTCCCGGTTGAAATTAATTCCTTTCCGTCGAGCTAACGACGTAAAATAAAGCGCTTCGTGGGAGGCAACCCACACTCGTTTTTCTCGTTTTTCATTTTTATTTCCTTTTTATTTTATTTTGTTTTCTTTCCTTTATTTCATTTTTATTTTTTTCTATGCTCGTAGGTGTCAACAAGTTGGGAAGAAACCGAGTAGAAAACAATTCGTGGAGGAGAAAAGATGAGATTTCACAAGGGCAAGGTCAGCGACCGCGACACACTCAGCGGCCGCGGACCTCACCTACGTAAAGTCTCCCAAATGTGCCAAGCCATTTACGAAACCACACTCAGCTACCGCTGACCCTCAGTGGCCGTTGAGTTCACCTGAATCCATCTATATTTTACTCCTTCCTCCTTTATTTCACCCTTCTTCTACTTCTTCATCCCCATATTCCCCAAACCCTAACCCTCTTCCAATTTTCATTCTCAATTACTTCTTCCATACTTCATATTTCAATCCAATTCTTTGGATTCACCATTACTTTTTCATCCTCTAGCATTCTATCCGATCATATTTCCATTCCACCCACAAATTCACCCAAAACCCCAAACCCTTCTTCCATCCCTATTTTTGCACACCAAGTGTTTGACAAAATTACAATGGGGAGAAAAAGATCAAAGACTATTGAGGTGGGGCAATCTAGCCGACACGGAGACGGTGACGAGGAATTCCACCCCGTTCGTGACCACATTCCGACTTCCGGTGCCCCATTCCAAATTTACAACAATCAAAAGGGTACACTTTACACTCGATTTATTTCTCTTGATCTTACGCTTCCTCGTACTTTGGATTGGGATCTTATACATATCCTAGGAATTGCTTCTAAATCGACTCGTTATCTGAAGAATCTTGGATTGAAAAAATATGCTAGGCTAGAAATTGATGGCTATAGAGAATTATAACTTGAATTCCTTACTACATTTGATGTTGCCTCTGATTTCAAGTTGTTTAAATTCCACTATTGATGTATTTTTCATACTGTGACCACTGCTATGATGAAATCCATCTTTGATTTCCCACTTCGGGGCTCCATCGGGTGCCCCCAGAATTTAACCCAAATTTAGCATGGTTTGAGTTAACAGGTTTCCATAATTGGGCATCGGGAGGAATGTCCAGTGGCTTTCTTCGGGACCCTGAGATCAGCGTCCTCCACAAGTTCATGGCCTATTCTATCTCGGGCAATGAACAAGCTAACAAGTTGAACACGGTGGAGTGCTTCTTACTCCATTGTGCCATTAAGAAGACGAAGATTTGTCCATCCTCATTCATCTTCGAGGCCATCCAATTAATTCAACGACAGAAGCGGGCTCATGCTTCCTTTCTACATCTTGCTACTCCCTTGGCCATGCACCTCGAGCTTATCGGTGTCAATGGCCCTCCACACAACGAGTCTCTCACGAAATACATTGACATCAACGAGTTGAGGGGTGCACCATTCGCCCTCTCTCATACCGAGTTGGTGCCTCAAGAGAGAAGAAATTGGGTGCGATGTTATCTAAACACCCAAGTAGCAGCCCGGGCATCCAATGCATCCGAGGAACCGAGCGATGCTCACATGGAGAATGACGAGGAGGCTCAGTCTGAGCACGAGGAGGATGAGCAAGCCGAGGAGGAGGCCGACGCCGCTTGGCTAGGTTATGACCCCGCGGACACTACCGGCGGAACCAAATGGGGTACCCAACCTCAATGGGGTACCCAATCACAATGGGGCGAACAATCTCTGTGGGGTGCCCAATCTCAATGGGGCACCCAACCTTAATGGAACGCCCAATGGGAGCAGTTCACCTCCGAGGTCACTACGGGCATACGCGAGATGCGATCTGACATCCGCGACCTCCACACTCGCCTAGACACACATCAACATCAATGGGAAGCTCAGAAACGGGCGATGGAGGAGCAAATCCGTTTACTTTGTGAGATACAACAACAATGGTCCTCTTGGACCTTTAGCGGCGCACCCACCCACCCTCCTCCCGACCAACAGTGAGTCTTTGTCTCACTGTTGTGGTATCTTTATCACTTTATTTTCTTTTCGTGTGAGTGTGTATTTGGCTAACCTTTATTTTCCCTTTTTAGTGTTAGTTTTTCAGGTTTTATTCCCGTTTGTTGCTCCGAATGCCGCATTTCAAGGACGTTCTCTCTATCCCTACTCTTTAGATCTTTACTTTCCGCAATGAGGGCATTGCTTTATATTTGTAGGGGGAGGGGTGTCATTTTCATGCGTGCATTCGTCATTTTATTTTAGTGTCTTTTTAAGCATGCAAAATTTTGATTGTTTTAGAGCTACTTTGTCTTGATACATCGTGGGTAAATCGAGTCGTGGCATATGTTTAAGATGAGATTGATTTGAAAACCTTTATTGATTTGCATTGATTTAAACGTAGATGAACTAGGAATGTGTGGAACATTATGACTGGATTATGGATCTTAGTAGAACGATTAAAATAGTGATGCATGATGATATAAATTGATTGATTCATTGGCTAGTTGTTTATGACCACTTGTTGCGTATCCGTGTTTTATTAATTGAACTTTGTCAAGAGGTCTCTGCTCCTATGGGAACCATGAGCACGGAAAACCGCGTGAGGATACATTAGAGAACCCCTAATTGTCTTAAGGTCTAAGTAATTTTCATAAGTTCTTGGAAAATAGGAATACAAAAGGATTCTACCCCGCTCTTTTAATCACAAATAAAAATTTATAAAAGAGATGGGTATGGGAAACCACACCGGAAAAACCCGAACATTCTGAGTACTCACCCGGTGAATATTGTCCTTAAATATTCCTCATGTTGAAAGAAAGAAAAGAAAAGAAAAGGATACGCTATTTAAGATGGATAAAAACTCTAGCCGGTTATGTGATCTCAATAACATCTTGTGCATCATTATTTTACATTGTTGGAATTGATTATAATCTAGTCTAGATGGTCTACATGCTTCTATAATCTCGATGTGACGTGACGTGATGATATGAAGATCAATTTTGAAATAATTTGAAGTCTTGTTAAGAACGCATGTCGTGTTTAGATTTTTCCCTAGCGATAGTTTAGACTAAGTTATGCTTGAGGACAAGCAAAGTTTTGTGTGTGGAGAGGTTGTTTAGCCTCTTTTTGTTAGTCTAAACTCGTATTTTCCATATTTTTATTCGTATTATTTTCCCTCGTTCTGTGATATTTTGGCCCGATTTATGTTTCATTTTATGTTCCAGGATCATTGGCCTAAACGAGCGTCGAAGTTGAAAAAGAAACGAGGAGAAAATGAAGACAAGTGCCGAGACACTAGTTAGCGATCGCGTGACACGGCACGGCCGTTGACTAGGTCGTTTGTGCCGTGGCCGAGCCAGCGGCATGCCAACGCCAAGCCAGCAAGTGCGGAGCCAGCACAACCAAGTCAACGGTTGCTGACCTCGCTCAGCGGCCGCTCTGACCTCGCGAACGTTTCGGGAGCCGTTACAACGAACCCTAGAGTCGCACGGAGACACCGGGTCAGCGGCCGCTGACCCACCTCTCGTGTATATATTCTCCGCGAGTTCTCATTCGACGGGACACAACTTTTGGCATGCAATTCGAGACTACTTCCGACGCCACTTTTCAACACTACTTTTAGACGTTTTTCCTTTCATAGTTTTAGCTTGTCTCGACCTCGATCCGAGAGTCCAGACCTAGATTGTTCTTCGCATTGTTTTCATTTTCAAGTTAGCCGATTGCAACATTCATAGTTTTGTACTTCGTTTCCAGAATTTCGTTGTGGATTCAAGACCGTTTCCAGCCCTTAATTAAAGTTCGTTTCGTTTCCCTTTACTTATTCTTGTTTCGTTTATCGCTTTTGTTCGTTTTATCATTTATGCTTTCGATTTCTTATTCCGTTTTCTATTTCTAGATATCCTTCCGTACTTCTTTTGAATTCAAGTTCCAAGTTATTGCTTTTCCTAGAGTAGATTAAAAGTTTTTTCTTAGATTAGATTTAATTCGCTTTCTTAGATTAGATTTAAATTGCGTTTCTTATTAACGTTCGCCTAGAATTAAAACTTCAAATCAAATCTTTTTTATTATTTTCCGTTTATGAACAAAGAATCGAATTGCCCTATTAAGTCTTCCTTGAGAATACGACTTGGGTTAACTTACTATTGCTATATGACCTCGTTCTAAATTGCGAGCGACTCGAACAATTTTAGTCAAAACAAAATTGTCATAGAATTTTTCATGTATAAAATAAATAAAATCTTAATAATTTTTTCCATATCTTTTTATTTCATAGCAAATATTAGTTTAATATATATTATGTAAATATTAAATCAATAGTGTAATTTAAATATCACTAAACTAACAAATTAGTCTACCACACATTGAAAACTTATTTTATTAATATGAAAAATTTATAAAAATAAAAAATGTGTGTATAATTGAGCTTAAATAGAGTTTGAGATATTTAGTCAAATAAATTAAGTTAATATTTCTAAATATTTATATTTTTATAATATATAATTGTTTGATTTTTCCTATCAATTTTAGTCAATTTGATCTTATTTTATGGTTCTTTATTTCATGTATGATAATTTACGGTAAGATTGGTCAAATTGATCAATATTTTATAAATTATAATTTGATTTAAACGATTGGTTGTCAAAACATATGTATTAGACTTTTGCGTATTAAATTTAAATGTAAGAGACATTATATATAAAAATTTAGATAAAATTTATACACAAATATAGTTCATATAAAGTGGTGGACGAATATTTAACGGGAATTTATATAAAAATATAGTTAATATAAATGTGTTTCTAACTCACACCTATTAGTGTCGGCTACCGGATGGTAAAATGTCATCACTACCCTCACGGGTATGGATATGGATAGTCAATGTTCATGTTTGTCATGGCCGATTTTCATCTCTACTTTTGACCCACCAACAATATAATTTTTAATACATATAACATTAATTATTTGAATTGATCAAATAAATATTCATGATTTTATTTGGTCAAATAATTAATTTTTATCAAACAAAAAAATAGTCAAGTTTTTTAAATTACAACATAAAGTGATTATATATCAATGAATTTTTCACGAGATAAGACTTTATTTAACGCTTATATTTTGCAATGATTTAATTTTTAAGTAACACAAATTTTCATTTATGTTAATAAATAATAACATTTATTATTAAATATGATTTTACAATAAATTTTCATTTATGTTAATAAATAATTTTGCAATGATTTTATTTTTAAGTAACACAAATTTTCAACACAATCTACATTAGATAAATTACTGTGAATAACATTTATTTCTAATAATTTTTCAATTTATGTCATCTTTAAATATGAGAAATATGTCAAAATAGTCATTTTAATAAAAAAAAAATCCAAATTTTGACCAGCTAAAATATTATAGTAAAATAATAGTCATTATGTATTATATAAGAATTATACAAAAATAACAAATATGAGTACCCTCAAACCCACCACCCATCACCTTTTGGGTATTCATCATCCCGCCACTTGTGGATATTAATCACGTGTGAAACATATAATATTAATATTTAAGAGATATTATTTATAATTTTAGGAAATATTTTACATATAAATTTTAGAAAAATATAAAACATGGTTAATATTAGATGGGTGAGTGAGTATTTAACGGGCATTTTGATGGATATTTCATATATATTGCGAATAATTTTTGTGAGTAAGAATAATAACTATCCATATACAAATACAAATGATATTAAAATATACCCATGAAACTATGTGTGGATATCAAATGTGTCTTTAACTCACATCTATTACTGTTAGATAATCGCACGTAAGTTGTCATTTATACCCTTTCGGGTACGGGTACGGATGTGGATAGCCACTACACGTGCGTGTCATATTCGATTATCGTTCCTACTTTTGATCCACATAAATATTTATCCGAAAAAAAATCATTATTTAATTTGACATAGAGGGATTATGTACCAATAAATTTTACACGGGATGAGTATTCACATAACACATATATTTTGCAACGATATAATTTTAAAGTAGTAAAAATTTGCAATTATGTTAATAAATCATAAGGTAACGTGATTTTTTATCAATACATTCTACGTAAGATAATTTATTGTAAATAATATATATAATAATTTATTATTTTATATCACATTTAAATAGAAAAAGGTTAAAATAATCATTTTAATATACCAAATTCAAATTTTTTAACAACCTAAAAAATGTTATAGAAAAATATAGTCATTATGTATTTAGGTTTCCTCAATCACCCCTTATTAACGAATTTTATAGTTAATAATTCGTAAATACAAGTGCTTAGATTTTTATTTTTATATTTATGATTATTATTTGAGTTTACTATAATAAAATAACTATTATAGAATCTAAGCCTTTAAATATATTCTAACATTTTTAATAACTAAAATTTTATTATAAAATTCAAAAATTTTAAATAGATAATAACATATTTAATATTTAAATTTTTTATCGTAAAATATATTATTTAAAAATATATATTTAAAATTTTATATTTATAAATTATAATATAAAATAATTCTTCGTCGATTTTAGACGGGTTACACACTAGTAGTTACAATAGAATTACACTTTATTACATTTCCATATAGTAATTAATTTGAGAGTTAAATTAACTTAATATAATCATTAATTTAAGTTTAAGTTTAAGTTTGATCAAGACAATTAATTAAATTTAATTAGGTTAAAATGACTTGAAAATTATTTAAATTAAGTTATGGATTTGACTTGGTCAAATTAATTTTGAATTATTCAAATTATAACTAACTTGAATAATATATGTAATTATAGAGAGATAAAAGTGGGATTAGTTCTATTATTAGGTGATCTTATCCATTCACCTTTGAAACTTATTTGTTATTTATTATTATTATTATTATTATTATTATTATTATATATTGAATTGCAAACAAGTACACTTATTACAATTATAGACTGTGTGGTATATCGATAATCACAGAAGGTAACACAGTCGGTTCATTGGTAATATAAAGTCACAGTCTAGACAGACTTGGACAGTCTAGTCGGTAAAGGCTGCGATATCATTTGATGCGAGAGTTGACCTTAGCCAGCAGAATGATGTCGGTATGTATAAGCGGATACACATGTTTTGCGTATACATATTGAGAGGTTTCACAGTGAGATAAGTTCTAATGTGCTGATACTTAGAATGAGATCTCGGAAATTAGTTTATTTCTTAATTTGTGACGATGACATTAGTATAGACGACTGATTACACGGTATTTTGATTCATCTACGCTTGCAGATTTCTTGTAACCCTAGATAGTGATGTCTTGGGCGGTAGTGATTGACTTAGCTAGAAGTACTCAACTGTCAGTCGTGCAGAATCACGTCTTGGTGGCACGAGTTAATTAAAGGCGTTCAGAAAGGTTTATTACATAAGAAACCCGGCTGGTTGAGAATTTATTCTATATGTAATAATTGAGGTCTGAATCAGATCACTCACAAATAAATATATTAATTAATTGTGAGTTGTAAGCAAACTCATTTAATTAATGGATTTATAAAATCTTAAACGTGGAAAATAATTAATGACAAAAGGGTTACATCCGTAATTCGAATGAATCAATATGTGTTCAATATTTATCCTATAATGGAGTCGATAAATACTTATAATAGAACTGCACTTTATTTCGTTTACATGGAGTAATTAATTGGAGGCCAAATTAATTTAATTAAATTATGAATTTGTCCAAGTCTATATTAATTTTAATATAATTCAAATTTGAATTTTAATTATAGTTGTAACCGCAAGAGATAAAGGTGAGGATATGGTTATGTTATTTGAGATCTAAGTCATTCTCCTTAGAAGCCTTATCTTAGCCCATAATGTCTATAAAAGAAACATAAAGAAGGAGCTGATTTCTCTCTCCTCATCACCAAAATCGGCACCCCTAATTAAGAGAATTAAGTCTCTTAATTTCGAAAATTGTGAAGCATTCCACGCTTCAATTTTCATTCTTCTTTTCTCTTAAATTACTAGATAGTTTCGCACACACGATATTCTAGTAAGTAGACGGGAATATGATAGAAGTTTCTAGGGTTGGATTCAAGGAGATCGAGAAAGGAGATTCGAACGGTGTGGATTGTGGTTCGATAGATAACGATTCAATTTGTTTCTCCACAAACGGAGGATTTGCTTAAGAGAAGGTATAAAATTTATTTTTCAGCTTTTATATTCTCATATGTGCATAAGAATTAATAATTCATGTAATTAATTAAACATGTGGATTCTGCGATTTTATGAGCCCCTCATACGTGTTTCATCACTGTTGGTCCCGAAAGAGCAAGGTTTGGTGTATGGGGGGGGGGGGAAATACACCAATTACAAACTTTTCAGTTTACTTGACTAATTTAATCAGAGAGATGTAAGCTTTCTGAAACACAGATTGCTTGAGGTGATAGACCAGATTGATTTTCTAATCGATCTTGTTCTGTCCAAGTAAAGTCTCTCAAGTGAGTTATACAAAGCAGAGAGTAAGATTAAGCTTAAACTCTCAAGTGAGTTAGACACTTTCTGGTTTTAAGTATCTTTCTGTCTGTTACTTGCTGGTTTCTGTCAGAGACATCTTCCATCTTTCTGGTTGAAGCTTTCTGGTTCAACTTTGACTTGCTCCACTTTCTGTCTGAGACTTGCTGGTTCAACTTTCTGTTAAAGTTGACTTACTACATCTTTCTGTTTGAGACTTCTTTCATCTTTCTAGTTGAACTGGCTTCGACTATCTGGTTTATAGAACCAAAAGAAATGATACAGAACATGAATAATACCAAGTGTGTTTTTGAGAGAACATCATCAAAACTTAGAATATTTGTGGGGTTACCAACAATTTCCCCCTTTTTGATGATGTCAAAACCACACTTAGACAGCGTAATCAAATTAGTATGTATCATGTTCTGGAGAGATTAGCTTTTTGTTATTTAAGTTAAATAACAGTAAACAACAATAAGATAAGAGGACTCCATATTCATAGATATATGAATCTGATGAGTACAAGATGGTCAGAAGAAATAATAGATAGATAACAAACAGAAGATAAGAATTAAAATCTATCTAAGAAAACCATCTGGCTGCTCCGCCCTTTTTCATTTTCTCTCTCTGTGCATCAGAAACTAGTTGGATGCTCTCATAGATGCCATCTCTCACCCTGGCATAGTTTGGATCATGGTTGTCGATTTTATAGCCTTTGATCTTTGCCAGTTGATTGATGTAGTTTAAAATATAAGTTTTATCTGGAAGATTGCTGCCTGGTATAGTTGGGCAGACCATGTATTCCTTTTCTGGTGCCTTTAGCTGGATTTTGGCCTCAGAAACAGCTGTTCTGATCCTTTGAATGAGATCCTGGTCACTGAAGTTCTCCAAGTAACGGTTAAAGTCTTCATCTGGGGTAGACTTTGAATATGTAGGCTCTTTCAAGAAGTATCTATTCAGAATAAAGCCTTGTTTGACCTTTTCCCAGTCAGTTTGGTCATTCTCTGGAACCCATGTGTCATTTGATGTCTTCTTTTCCAGGGATAGGTTCCAGCTGAATGGTTTCTTCTTCTTTTTCTTGGATTGGGTGGTCGATTGTGATGACTGTTGCTGTGAGCGCTCTGTTGATGAAGGCGAAGAGAATGAAGTTTGAAAAGATTTTTCTTTAGCCTCCTGGGCAGCCAGCTTTCTCTCCCTTTCTGCCTGTTCTTTATAAAATTGCGTTCTGAACACTGGATCACAAGCTTGATCCATGCTCACACCAAACAGCAACAGTTCAGCTATCTGGTCTCCCTCATCGATCGGTTTCTTGCCTTTGTCTGTGGGGATCTGAGGTGATGCTGGTTGAGCTTGTTCTGATCCCAGTAGGGTGGGGTCAGGTCTAGGTGGTGTGGTTGGTCTCGGTTGAGTTGGTGCTGGTGTTTCTGTTCCAGCATCTGTTCCAGTTGCCACCTCTTCTGTTCTTAAGCCCTTGCTGCTATCTTTACCTCCTTTGCTTACTGATATTTCCCCCTTTTTGACATCATCAAAGAGGGTATTTAGAAGCGTACGCAGAGAGGCAATTTCTTCTGTCATTTGCGTCATTTTATCTTCAGCATCAGCCTTGTACCCGAGCAATAGATTAACTGTCTGGTCAGTTGCCTGAAGCTTTTGCTCGAGCCTGCTGTTCAATGTTGACAGAGTCTTGTCATAAGTTTCTTGTAACTCTTCGATAGCAGTAAGGCGGTTGCTCTGGGTCTCGAATTCTTCAGGACTCGGATAAAGAAGATCATTCAAAACATCCATCTGATGTGTCTTCAGTAGGTCCTCAAATTTCTCATTCTCAAATGTGGCCAATTGAGAATGGATGGTCAAGTTTGTATCGTCCTTTAATTGAGCAGCGAGTGCAAGTACTTTCTTGTCAACAGCAGCACTGATTGTGTCTTCTTGTTTGGCCAAAAGGTCAGCTACCAAGGAAGTGGTCTTCTCTGCTTTTTCTTCTATGCCAGTCAGGCGAAGATGGATTTTGGCTTGTCCTGCTTCATTCGCCGATCTATCATCATCAATCTTCTTGTCAAGCTCCTTTCTTACTGTTCGGATCTTGCTTCTGATGTCCTGGTCCATGTCATTCACGTAATCTTTCTGATGTTGATTAAAATCAGAAAGAATCTGTGTGGCTTTCTCTTGCAAGACATTGCAGGTGGTTGTCAGACAGTCTTCAACTCGAAGTGTGATGAGGTTGTCGAGTTGGAAATTGTTGAATGGTCTGGTTTCCCTCTCCAGCAGTTCTTCCATTGTATAGAAATTGGCGTGTTTCTTGAGCTTCTGTGCAGCTCCTTGTGTGTAGATTTCATCGCTTGGTTCACCACCAATAGTCTGACCTACTGGTTCATCATCACCTGAGTCTAGGTTGATGATTGGTGTTTTCTTGGTGGACTTCTTTGATTGTGCTGTTGCTGGTGGTGGTTGTTGTTCTACTGGGGCTGCTTCTCCCATCTGAGCTTCAGAATGTGTTGGCTCCAGATTAATCTTCAAGCTCTCTGCCTCTTGTTTCATAAGGCCAGAGATGAGTTGCTTGTATTCTGCTCGAATTTCTTGGACGGAGGTGACTTGAAGTAGACTCAGCAGCGTTGCTTCTTCCTTCTTTAATTCATCGATTGTTTTGAGTTGAAGCAATGCATCAAATATATAATACTCGTTGTCCTTGACCAGCAAGTAAAATTTGACGCGTGTTGCTGTTCCCAAACTTTCTGGGAGCAGGTGAATTCCAGAAAATTCTTGTAGCACAGCGTGTTGTGCTTCATTCTCCAGCAGTTTGATGACATTCTCCGCTTGCTGTTTCCTTTCTTCGGCTTCATCAGCAGATGATCCTTCCTCATCATCCTCGCTGATTCTTTCCATCCGGTTGGGAGAGGGTGTTGCTGTTCTAGCAGGAGGAAAATCTTTCTCCTGATGTGGAATATGACTTGTTTCTGGTTCCATCTCAGCTGCTGGAGTCTTTGTTTGTTCTGTTGGTGCCTGTGGTGTTTCTTCTTCATGTTCTGGCATGTCAAACTGTTCTGTTGTTGCTTCTGGTGATGGTGATGATTCTTGAACTTTCTGTAGCCTTCGTTTCTTCTGTTTTGGTTGTGAAGCTGATGTTTCTGTCTCAACAGAGCTACCTCGCTTGACTGGAGTCTTGCGAGTAGTCTTCTCTTTCACAACTTTCTCCTTTGTGGATTTGCTCTTCTGCTTCTCAATACCTTTAGAAGGTGGCATCCAAGTAGGATTAGAACTACCCATTTCCAGTGCTGCATTACGGTGTACTTCATCAAGTATCTTATTGAAAAATTGTGGTGCGAGTCCCAATGACATTTCCAGCTGGTGTTGGTCCTTGGGGATAGAGAGGCTTGTGTTGAATTCAATAGCATCTTCCCAGACTTGCTGTTTGAAGTATCTTTCAATCATCAAACTGACTTTGGTGGAATGTCTGAGATTCCTCTTAACTTCCACTGAAGTTCCTCTGCCCCTGCTATCCTTGGTGTAGGTAACCAATTTGGCTTCCTTACCCATCAGCTCAAACAAGATTCTGCTCCAGTTGACTCGAAGGTTGAGTACAACAGCAGTGAGAATTCTGAATTTCTCCGGAGTTACTTGATCATATGACCCATTGTGATTAAGAAAAATTCTTTGAACCAGTTCAAGAAGTAATTTGAATCCTGGTTGAAGTAGAGCTCTTTGGAACATTCTTCCAGTGTAGGAGATTGGTATCACCATCATGACATCCACTGCCTCTTGCAGTTGTTGAGGAGTGATGTCATCCAAACTCAATCCTTCGTCCTTCAACCGATATGCCTGGTTGATCATTTGGATGACGTTGTATGGAGTTTTGCTGGTTCTGTCACCAATTGGCATCAGTACATTTGATTCAAATCCGTGCTTATCATTCTGCCATGTCAGATAAAATGTGGCAACTTGCTTTGCCAAGAACATGTTTGGATGCGCAGTGACAATGTTGCAGAACCCTTTGCATCATAAGAACATTCAACACAAATATATATATATTCATCAGTTTATATGAACACATATGAATATTCACACATGAACAGTAAAATAGAAGAATAGAACATATTTAACAGTTCACAGATCATGTAAGACAGTACATGTAATCATTTGCAGATAAAATGAACATGTAATAAACTTAAAAACCTTTGCAGCGAGAAACCATGGCAAAGATTTCTTCAAGTTTTCGAAATCCATGGGTGTCTAATACAGCATATGGTTCAGGCGAAAGAAACCTCTGAACCTCGGCAACGTGTTGGAGAAATAGAGAAGTTTGTGGTGCCATGATCAAATCGCAAAATGTTTGAGAAGAGATTTGCAGAAGTTTGGGAAACCCTTAAGTGCTTAGAGTGAGTAGTGCTCAGTGCGATGAAAGTGAAGATGAACAGTTCTGAGATGTAAATCGCATATATATAACATAATAATCAATGGCACAGATGAAAGCATAGAAAATGGATGGTTGGATGAATATCTCCCTTTTAAGTTTTCCCGCTTCAGTCTTTGTTTTGCCGCCTTTCCTTGCGTGAGATGTACGCTCTAGATCCTAGGGTTTGTAGGCGAGCGTGTGTGTATCTCTTACTTTTGGGCAACTTTCCTTTTTCTACTCCTTGCAGGGATTTTCTCGATCCCAGTTCCCAAAGTTGTGCTAATCATCACAAAAATAGAAGATTTAGTAAATCTAGGAAAAGAAATAATTTTTCAGACTGTAATCTCGTAGATTGATTATGGGAAGTGACGTCTTTTATCTCGGTCGCTTCAATTTCCTCAAAAAGTTCTCCCTTGACTTAGTAAGTAAGAAATAATTTCCACGTGATATTCTAATTTGAGTAATTAATGACACGTGAAATTATTATTTCCTTCTTGACACTCTGTAAATCTTGAAAGCCTTCTGTTGTTAACGTTCTGGTATTTGCAGTCTGGTAGCCTTTTGCTATTTGCATTCTGGTAACTCTCTGCTTGATCTATCATCCAGACTTAGTAATCCAAGCTTTCCACATAGCATCTTAAATCTCTCTTCTGGTAGGGCTTTTGTCAGTATATCAGCACGTTGGATATCTGTATGGATTTTTTCGATCTGGACGTGCTTTCTCTCCACATGATCTCTAATAAAATGATGTCTTACATCAACATGTTTACATCTTGTGTGAAGTACTGGATTCTGTGTTATAGCTATTGCACTTGAACTATCACAGAATATTGGTATCTCTTTTACTTCAATCTCGTAATCCTTTAGTTGCTGCTTCAACCATAGGATTTGTGCACAACAGCTTCCAGCAGCCATATATTCTGCTTCTGTTGTTGATGTGGCAACAGATGTCTGTTTCTTTGAAAACCAAGATATCAACTTGTTTCCTAGAAATTGACACGTTCCAGAGGTAGACTTTCTGTCCAGTTTGCATCCTGCATAATCTGAGTCAGAATAGCCTGTTAGCTCAAAGTTGTCGTCATGTGTATACCAGAGACCAACGTGAGCTGTTCCTTTAAGATATCTAAGTATCTTTTTGACAGCTTCCATATGTGATTCTTTGGTATTGGCTTGATATCTGGCACACACTCCTACTGCAAACGTGATATCTGGTCGACTTGCAGTAAGGTATAATAGTGAGCCAATTATGCCTCTGTATTTTGTTATAGGTGCTGGTTTGCCTTCTAGATCTGGGTCTATCTTTCCATTTGTCTGCATTGGAATCTTGGCTGGCTTGCTGTCTTTAACTCCAAATTTGTTGACCAGATCGTTGATGTACTTTGCTTGATTTACAAAGATACCATCTGGTAATTGTTTTACTTGCAAGCCTAAGAAGAAATTCATCTCGCCCATCATGGACATTTGATATTTGTTCTTCATTAGATCAGCAAATTTATCACATAGATGAGACGATTGAGATCCAAAGATTATGTCATCTACATATATCTGGACCAAGAGGATATGTTCTTTGACTTTAATGACAAACAGTGTTTTGTCTACAGAACCTCTCTTGAATCCTGATTCCAGCAGAAATGTTGACAACGTTTCATACCACGCTCTGGGTGCCTGTTTCAAACCATAGACAGCTTTAGCTAATCTATATACTTTCTGGTCAGGATTTCCCTCTTCAAAACCAGGTGGTTGTTCAACATATAATTCTTCTTCAAGTATACCATTTAAGAATGCACTTTTAACATCCATCTGGTACACTTTGAATCTTTTGTATGCTGCATATGCGAGGAATAATCTGATTGCTTCCAATCTGGCTACTGGTGCAAAAGTCTCGTCAAAATCGATACCTTCCTGTTGACTGTATCCCTTTGCAACAAGTCTAGCTTTGTTTCTGACTACTTCTCCATTTTCATCTCGTTTATTCTTGAATACCCATTTGACACCTATTACTCCCTGATGATCTGGTATGTCTACCATATACCAGACTTGATTTCTTTTAAACTCATTGAGTTCTTCTTGCATAGCAATGACCCAGTCTGCATCTTTGAGTGCTTCATAAATGTCAGAGGGTTCAACACGTGATAGATAGCAACTGAGAAGTGCACTTTCTCCATGCATTCTTCTGGTTCTTACCCTATCACTTGGGTTCCCAACGATCTGTTCAGGAGGATGGTTGTCCTGTATCCATCTCCTCCTGCTGGTTATTTCTTCTTCTGATATCTCAGGTTCTGGTTCATTTGTTGGGTCCTCAAATTCTGGATGAGATATTTGAAAAGGATTGTCCACTTCTGGTTCTTCTATTTCTTGATTATTGTTCCAACCATTTGTATCTCTTGATCCTTCTGGTTGATCAAGATTTTGTTCATTGTTATTTCCTTCTTCTGGTTGACTACCTTCTGGTTGAATTCTTGATCTGTCAAGGTCCAGAATGATGTGTTCTGTTCCCCCTTGCTGTGAGCTTATTCCTTCAGCATTAGATGGAACAACAATATGATTATCATCTGTTGTATTCCAAATTATAATATCTTCTAATAGAATTCCTTCTGGTTTCTTTCCTTTGTTCTGGCCTTGTGTATGTTCATCACTCAACTCTCTGTCAATGACAGAAGATTCATCAAAGACAATATGAGGTGTTACCTCCACAATATGGGTCTTCTTGTTGTAAACCCTATAAGCTTTACTAACATCAGAATATCCTAAGAATATTCCAGGGTCAGCTTTGCTATCAAAGGTTTTCAACTGTGATTTCCCATTATTATGGATGTAACATAAACAACCAAAAGTGCGGAAGTAATGTATCTTGGGCTTTCTGTTGTTCCAAACTTCGTATGGTGTCTTTTCATGTCTGATGGTAACTATAGCTCTATTCTGTGTATAGCAGGCTGTAGAGATAGCTTCTGCCCAAAATTTCTTGGGTAATCTGGTTGCATTAAGCATAGTACGAGCTGTTTCCTTTAACGATCTGTTTCTCCTTTCAACTACCCCATTCTGGTGAGGTGTTCTGGCTGCAGATGTCTGATGTGTAATTCCCATCTGGTTGCAGTAATCCTCAATCTTCTGGTTTAGGAATTCTGTACCACGATCTGTTCTGATGGTAGTAATAGAGACTTCCTTTTTCTTGGTGATTTTGTTGAGGAAGATTGGCAGCTTTTCCAATGTCTCTTTCTTCTTATATAAGTAGATTACCCATGTGAATCTTGAATAATCATCAATGATGACCAGAGTGTATTTCCTACCATTTATACTTAATGGCTTAACTGGACCAAATAAGTCTAAATGTAGTAACTCTAAGATTCTGGTAGAGGACTGAGCAGATTTGCTAGAAAATGATGATCTGGTTTGTTTTCCAGCTTGACATGCTTCACAGATGTGATTCTTGTCATATATTTGATCTGGTAGTCCTTCAACTAGTTTCTCTCGTGCAATCTTATTGATTGACTTGAAATTGAGATGGCTTAATCGTTTATGCCATAGCCAACTAGTTTCTGATACTGTCTTCGTGACCAGACATGTCTCAATCTGATTGTCCCATTGCACAATGTATAATCTATCCTGCAATTTCCCGGTAAGGAGTATCTCATCTCCTTCCTTGTTCTTAACAAAATAATTGTTAGCATAAAAAACAATCTGATTGCCATTAGTAAAGAACTGACTTACAGAGAACAGATTGTGACTAAGACCCTCAACATATGATACGTTTGTGATGGTGGTCTTGCCAACTTTTATGTTTCCATATCCTCTGGTGTATCCTTTTGAATTACATCCAAAAGTGACCTGAGGTCCTGGTTTCTCTATATAATCTGATAGTAGGTTCTTGTCACACGTCATGTGTTTTTGTTGGGAACCCTAAGATTAGTGTTGATGATGGTCTCTCGAAACACACTTTACAAAAAGAATCCTATCAGCTTTTACAGAACGATCTGGTCTGGTTTTCCAGTTAGATCATATTACGTTATTAAGTTTATAACGTTTTAGGACATTTTTATATGTGTTCTGGACAATAAAGTGTTGTCATCAGAAACTCAAACTGGATTCATATATATAGTCAAAAGAGAGGTTTACAAAATATTCAAAACAAGAAAGAGAAAAACAAATCATAAAAGATAGAAAGTGATAAGCTATCTGCTCTTTCTCTTCTCCTCCTGTTGTTTCTTTAATTTGGCCCTTGTCTCATCTGATATGAGTTGTACGCTCTCATATACTCCCTCTCTTACTCGTATGTAGTCTGGATCTTCAGCATCCACCTTGTACCCTCTGTTTTCTGCTAGTTGATTTATGAAGTTCAGCAGAAATGTTTTGTCAGGGAGGTCTGTCCCGGGAATGGTGGGACAGGTCCTGAACTCCCTTTCTGGAGCAGTAATCTGGACTTGGGCTTTGGCAGCAGCGGCTCTGATCTCTCCCACCAAGTCTTTAGCATCGTTCTGCTCTAGGTATAGGTCGAACGCTTCGTTTGGAGACCCCTCACAGTACAGAGGTTCTTTCAAAAAATATCGACACATGATAAACCCGTACTTCAGGCCTTCATATCCTTCCTTTAAGTGGTCTGGGACCCAGTTGGTCTCTCCCTGTTTTATCAAGGTTTTGCGAATGGGAGCAGATGAGAACCAGCTGGATCCTGCTTTCTTCTTTTTCTTGGAAGACTGACTTGGTCTGGTCGGGGAAAAAGTTTTCTGAGCTTGGAAGGAAGGAGGGCTTGCTGGTTTCTTTGCAGTGGATGTACCAAAACCAGATAAGCTCTTCTTCAAATCTTCAGCTGCCTTCTCTTTCTTCTTTGTTTGTGCAGCTGGTAGCTTCTTCTTTCCAATACCTTCCCCCTTGGCAATTCCTTCCCCCTTTTCGACATCATCAATAAAAGATTGAATGAATGTCTTGAGGGAAGTGACCTCATTCTTCAGCTCTGCAACCTCCTTGTCTGATTCAATTCTGCTAGACAGCAATGCTGTGATGTTGAGGTTGGAGTCATTTATCTGTTTCTGAAATGAAGCCTGTGTGTTGGCTAGATCAGATTTGATCTCTTCGTGTGCTGCTTTGATGTCAGCAGTCTCATCAAAATACGAAGTGATGAGGGTGGAAGTTGGGTAGCGCAGGTCGCGGAGTTTTCTTTCGACAAAATTTGTCCCTTCAGCTTCGAACTGCCTGAGCAGTGATCTGGTATATGCATTTGCTTCTTTGACGATGTCTGCTGTAAGACCATCGGTCTGCTCCTTGACAATGGTATGTACCATGTCCTTCTCTTTGGCTGCAAAGGCACTGATGATCTTGTACATTTCTTTCACTTTGAATTCTGTAGAAAACAGATTCTGATCAATCTGTGCCTTACGATCTTCAGCAGCAGCTCTGTCATCATCCATTTTCTTGCTTATCTCCTAAAGTTTCAAGCGACAGAGACGCCTCAGATCAGTGTCGACCTGGTTGACATGAGATTGCAGATGGTCATTGAACTCTGTTAGTATGCGTGTGGCTTCGTCTTGGACTGTGGTCAGTGTGCCGTACATATACTGATCCACCTTCTGGGAGATGAGATCTCGGATTTGTGTATGAGACAGTGATTGATATTGGTCCATCAATATGTCCTCCAGAGTGAATGACTGCACATGAACGTTCTGTGCTGCGGCAACAACAGGAGTGATAATTTCATTTGTAAGTTCACCGCCAATGATCTGACCAAGAAGTCCTTCCTCTGCTGATGCAGGTTCTTCCTCAGTTGGTGCAGGTGGGGTAGTGATCTGCACACCAGTGTCAGCCATGACCTGGTCTGGTGCAGGGTCTTCTATTGCTGCACCCTGTTGGTGAGCAGCAGATGGAGTCTCAGTTTCTGCATGATCAACTACACTGTCATAGAATTGGAGCTTGCCAGCTTTCTCATAAATCTCTCTCAGATTGATCTGTAGCTTCTGAGCTTCGAGCTGGGCAATTGCAAGAATGGATTGTGAGAAGCTTTCTCTTAGCTCAGCAACGGAAGAGACTTCAAAAATGTTCAACAGTGTGGCTTCCTCTGCCTTGAGCTGGTCAATCGATCTGATTTTAAGCAGAGCAGCTAAGACATAGAACTCCTTGTCTTTGATCAGTAGCAGCAATTTGACCCTCTTAGCTGCATCATAGCTCTCAGGGGTGAGCTGGATGCCTGGAAATATGCTGAGAACAGCTCGGTCTGCTTCCGCTTCAATCATGTTCACTACTGATTGAGCTGTTTTATTCTCCACATCTTCATCTGAAGATTCAACTTCTTCTTCATCTTCTTCATTTATTTGTTCTAGAGGCTCAGCAGAAGAGGAGCGGATCGTGTGAGCTGGGGAGAAATCCCTGGGCTGATCTAGGTGTTCTGTTGACAGAGGTTCCACATCTTCTGGTTCATCAACCAGTACAATATTTTCTTCCTCAACCTCCTGTTGAGGGATGATAACTTCTGCAGCAGGAGGGGCTTCTGTCTGGGTCTCGGACAATTTTTGAAGCCTTCTGCGCTTTGGTTTCGGTTGGGCTGCAGTAGAGGTATCAGTCTCGACTGAGCTGGTCCTCCTGGTCACTCGTTTGGTGGGAGTTTTCTCAGATGGCTTCTCCTTAGTGACCTTTGATTTGGTAGATTGGGCTGCTATATCAGAAGGAGGAATCCAGATGGGATTTGAGCTTCCCATCTCCATCAGGGCATTGTAGACAACAGAGTCTTTAACTCTGGCAATCAAGTTTGCTGAAATGCCCATTGACATTCCAGCTGATGCTGATCCTTTGGAAAATGCTGTCTGGTGTTGAATTCGATGGTGGTATCCCACTGATGGTGAGGAAAGAAAGATTCCAGCATAAAGCTGATCTTTGTTGAGTGTCGAAGTGTGCTCCTTTTAACTTCAATTCCAGGAGAGCTGCCTTTTACGTGTAGGATCATTTTGGCCTCCTTTGCCAACAGATCGTACAAAATTCTGCTCCAGTTCACTGGCAGATTAAGAACCACGGCAGCCAGTATCCTGAACTTTTCAGGAGTGACCTGGTCGTAGGATCCGTTGTGGTTCAGAAAAATTCGTTGTACAAATTCAAAAATGATTCTGAACTCTGGCGCGAGAAGTGCACGAACAAACATCCTATTTGTGTAATGGATAGGGACTATCATGACCATTTCCACAGCTTCTTGCAG